>OX421980.1:44171542-44274042 GCA_949128135.1 Parasteatoda lunata
AATTTTTAAAAAATGATAATTTTTGCTGCCAAAATAAGATGTATTTGAGACTTCTCTATTTTGAGTACTTTGAATTTCAAAATAATAATGCCTGATATTAGCTCTATTCGTTGAAGTTGATTATTAACACTATACGATTTAAGTTTTTTTTAAAGTTTTATTTTCAAAACATTCAAAATTTTTTAATCATAAGACGACAAAACTAAAACATGTGTTGCACTATATTCATATTTTGGTTCAAGTTAAAATATTAGAAGATAATAGTGAATTTTTGAATTTGTGTTTCATTTTAACATCAGTTTACTTTTTATTATGCAATATGAAACAGAATTACGTATTTTGAATATTTCTGAACGCATTTAAATATATTTTTAATTTTATATTGAATAATGAGTTTAAAATTTTTACAGTGGAAACTAATGTGTTTTGTGTAGTTGTCAGGTATTTACTATAAATTCAAGATTCCAAAATAGAATCATAATACAATCTTAAATTGACTCCATTAACAGCCATTTTAACAGCCATTTTTTAATGCATGTAATTCTTCACATGCTTTAAATTGATGTAGAAACGAAACATGAATATTTGATACGTTTTTAATTATTGAAACGTTTTAAGAAGTGCAAATATTTATTTCATACTACTTAAAATGTCAAAATCTCCTATTTTTATTTTAATGTTTCATAAAAATGTTCTAAATTAAACTAATAAGAGGCCATCTAACTTTAATGTCGAGGTAAGATCAAATAACTTACAATAAGATGTAAGGAATGCATTTTACCTTGGAAAATAAGTAAAAGCATTAGAATAAAAACTCTAACGTGCAGTTCATCACTTCTACTTTTATCCATCACTTTCGAAAAACTTCACTACATTTTTGGCAAAGGTTTTCAAAGTTTATACATGTTTTATGTAGCAATTGTATGCTCCTCACACATTACATCCAGTCATCAATCGTATTGTATTGATGACTGAATGACATGTGTAAGTTGCTTCTCCACAGCTCACACATTGATATTCATAAAATTTTAAGTGTGTAGAATCGGATAATATGTAGGGTTCTATCGGATAATATGTTAGGTAGGTAGAATGGGAATGTAATATGAGGGGGTTTGTACGGTCCTCAAAAGTTTAAAAGTTGGTTTCAATATTGTATTAAAAAAAGCTAAGGATTTCTTTTTATTAGCTTTCATCTGAAAATCACGAAAAGAATCCAAATCAAACAAAACCATTAACGAACCCAAAGATTTTGTAACTAGAATTTGGTGATTTTAAGAATGGTGGCGAAGACTCATTTGTAAAATACATCATATTTTCTTGATTTTGCTATTAATTTCTAATTTTTTAAGGAAGCTGCGAACTTTGATTTGTCAATACATATTAATGAAAAGTGGCCATCTTTCCTCAAGTTGGTGCTGAGATGGACAGCAAATTTATAGCATCACTCATCGGTAGTATTCCTCTAATTTTTACTCAGGAACGAAGATTGGACTATATATGTGTTTTAAAAGCCCAGCTAGTAGAAAAAAATTATAATTTGTGCTTTTTAAAAGAACAGAATACTTGACCTCTAAATAAAATAAACATTAAAATTTTACGTTCTTCTTGTTGTCATGAGAATCAATATTTTATCAAAATTGATAGCAAGTAAATCTTTCTTCCTGCGAAATTGCTTCTTATGCAATATATAAAAAAATATTGGAGAGGGCCAGCTAACTTTTACTTATCTTATACAGGATTATTTCGAATGAATGACCAGTTTTTTAAAAAGTTTTCAAGAAGATTTGGATGGGCATACTGAAATGATACGTTTTGCTCTGCTCCGAATCTCTATCAAAAATTTTGTAAGCAAATTTACGGAACGAGAAAAACTTTAATTGAAATGTTTATACATGTTAAAAACAATTAAAGTGTATTAAATTAAAAATGGGCTAATATTGATCGAAAAGAAGTCCTATATATCCATTTTCAAGCAAAGAAGCGAAGATAATTTTTCTCCCTAAATCATTTCACTTCGTTTCTACTCCGGATAACTCTGCCAAAAAGGATAAGTTTCTCTCTACCATTTACAAAAATATTTTCTAAAGAAACATTCTACACTGTAAAAAATTCCGGATCAACTTACGGTATAAAGAACCGACACTTTGGGTGGACCTTCCGTAAAATCCATTTTTACCCTAAAATATTACACCATAATTTTTACAGTAGAATTTAATTCGAGTTATTCTGTGATTTCACGGTAAATATTACTGTAAAAATTACAGAATAAAAAATTCTGAATCAAATTACGGTTTAAAGTACCGTACTTTTAGGGTGCTTCATCCATGAAATCCATTTTACCGTAAATCTATTTTTACCGTAAAATTGTGTACCGTAATTTTTACAGTAATACTTATTTAATTAAAGTGATTCAGGGATTTCACGGTAATTATTATTGCATGAAAATTATGGAACAAAAATCTGATATACCGTAACATGTTCCGGTAAAAGTGAATTTTAAAAAGTACCAGCACCCTGAGTGTAGGTACTTTTACCGTAATTTGATGCAGATTTTTTTACAGTGTACACATAACTTTAAAATAATTAAATCAAAATATTTATGTTTCATTACAACAATTGCGAGGTGTACTGTCTAAGAGCTATATACAAAAGTAGGGCATGTCCAGTTTCCAAAAATGTGGGTACAAAAAGTAGGTACTGTAGAGAAATTTACTCTTCAGTTTCATATTATTCCATTCGAAGGAGGTTATTGCTTATTAATTTCTTTGGTGAATGATCGGATGCAAAAATCCAATCTATATTCTTATTTTTTCAACATTTTAATTGGACATCCAATTTATTTTAAATACTAAATTTAAACAAATGTAGCTACTTATCACTTCGAAATTTTTTCTATTGAATGAAAAATATTGAAATTATAATTTGTCTTACTATATTTTTGTGGTGGAAGGATGAAAATTGTGAGTAATTTTAAAAAACCAAGTTAAACAATTTAAATGTAATAAACTCTTACCTCACATCCATTTCCCGGTATGGATAATTAGAAATTATTAGCAACTTTAATAATATGTTTCTGTTATGATATAAATGAGTTTTGATATAATAAAGTTTTAATAATTGATAGCGTCTGTAGAATAGGTGATATTTGAAATCCAATTCCTATATAACGAAGTATTTTAATACTGTTTTATAATTGCAAAAAAATTTTTTTTCAATTAATTTTCACGAATTCTTATTTCGAAACTAATTGTAAAGATTTTTTTTCAGTAGCCAATGGTTGCTTCTCTCTTCTAACTATTATGGTATTAATTATTATTGTAATGATTATTATTGTAATTATAGTTATGGGTATTGGAATTATAACTATAGTTATTGATAATTCATTGTGAAATAAACCTTAAAAAATGCACGTTCTTGGGTTACAGTTGTTGAAGAAGTAAAATACAATATATTATTATTAATCATGCTTGGCAGATAAAGTAAAATAAAATAGAGTAAATAATTATTGTATAAACATATTTAAAGAAGGGTAATAAAATAAAATTCGAATATAAAGAAATATATAAAAACATTTTTGTTTGCTAACTGTATGCCAAAATATTAGAATAAAAAATCTCAGAACTACAGATGAAAAAGTTTTTAACTTTTAACAAAAAGTGATAAAAACTTTTTTTTAATGCAATAATTATTTAGTTTACTTCTCAAGAAACAATACAATGTTTTAACGTTTGATTTATTTACTTATGTCAAACAAAATAAATAATAAATATAAAAAGTTGAATTTTGCAAAAAAGGGAGCTGTTTTAAATTTAATATTTTTAAACAAAAATCAGAAAATCTTCTATATGTTTTTGTGTTTTGATATTCGATTGCAAAATAAATAAATGCAATGAACTTACTTTCCGGTGGCCCAACAACAGAAGGAGCCAAGGACAGTAAGAAGCATGTCAAGTATAAAAGAACTAAAACGCCACTATTAGCACCGCTTCTGCCTGAAGCAATCATCATTTTTCAAATCTGGATATTTTTGGACTATCTTATGAAATCTCAGATAAAACAGAATGATTGGAAAACGGGGGACGGTTTATATACCACATGCATGGCTGTATAGCACGCTTTCTATTTCAACCAGCCAGCAGAAAGACTCAGGTTTTAGCGCAGACTCACTAGAAATAATCCGTGGCGACGTCAATGTTGGAGCTGACGTCACATTGTTTTCCCGGGAAAAATAGGATTCGCTCCTGTCTTTTTGTTGTTTCATAACGCGCGGGATCGACTAAACTTACAAAAAAAAAGAAGTTTTCATAATTACTTTGAATGTTTATCTAAATCCCCCTAGAAAAAGCTCTATAAAATTAAAATCTGTGAAAATTAGTGTCTAAATAAAAGTTTGATTTCCGTTTAACAATGGAGAATCTGGAATGCTATTGAATAATGTTTATTTAAGCACTCTTTTAAATATTGTCTATTCTGATGAAGCGAAATTTACAATAAGTTAAAATTTGAAGATATAAGAATGATCCGACAAAGGATAGGGTATACTTTGTGTATTTTAAATCCTATTACCATTAGTTTTATAAAAATGACTCCCTATTTTGAAAAATTGCATTAAATTATTAAAAAAATAAACATAAAAACACCAAGTTTAGAATCACTATCATAAAAATAATTTGAATTTTATTATTGTTCACATTTTCCCTAATCTACAACCCAGTAAGCATTCATAAGCTATTGGAAAAACATTCGTTTCATGCTGCGTCAAAGACTATCATCCATTGCCTAACTTTTATTTTTAAACGTAAATAAGTAATCGTGACTATGTATTGGATCTGATGACATACGTAGTACCGAAAATTCTAAAGTGTAAGAAGGAAATGTTATTTTTGAAACTTTATAAAAAAATCGTATTTACTGTTCATTTAATTTCTTTAATTTTTAGAAAGAATATTAATGCATAGTAAATATACTTAATTGCTTGAACTATTTCTCAAAATATCATAGATAGATCATTTTCATCTAACAGTTTCGTACATTCTCATAAAACATATATGACCTTTAATATTCAGAGAAGGTTCAAATATCTTTGGTTGTCAGCAGCATAATATTAATAAAACTGATGATAGTTTTTATCTGAAAACTATTTATTTATTATTTAACTGTATTTACTATTAATCTTTATTCATCTATCGTATTATCCTGTTCAATTAATTTTTTCATTCTGAATATTATCCAAAGCTTAAAGCTAAAAGTGTTGCCCATTTCTTACATAATAAATTAATCCCATGGAATTTATCATAGAAGTTTACAAAATAATTAAAGATATTTAGTCATCGTTTTATAACTAATAAACGGCAAATAAGTTATATTTAATTTTATAACAAGTGATATGTAAATATAAATTCACTTAACGTATGCAGTTTAAATGACTACAAAATAACTATTTCATATTAAGTAAAATTACGATTTTACTTTTTGTACTATTGCCAAATAATCTTTTTGGTGAAAAATATGAACTATTTTTAAAACAAATAAAAATTTAAACAAATTATCGATAAAGTTGCGGTGGCAACCGAGCAAAATTATTAGATTTAAACTTCATTCCAATAAAATCGAAAACCAAATCTGTGGAGCCAAGTTAAAATAAAAATATTTTTTTAGATCATTATCAATTTTTAAATCAATTTTTTCATCATCAATTCATAATCAATTTTTAAATCAGTTTTTAATTATGATGTAGCAATCTGTTTATTGTCAAAGAAAATTACTGCTAAGGTTGGTGATTGTAACAAGCAGGGAGAGACTTTTAATATTTCTATGTAGTATTAATATAGAGTGCAATTTTATATTAATATTTGTGCGATGAATAAGACTTTTCCGAATCGGACAACAATTTGTGTACAGAGAGAAGATACGTTATGAGATGATCAGTATATAAATATTAACAATTAATAGTTTATATTCCTTGGATGATTATTCAAACCAATTGTTATTTATTATTGAAGAACGGGAGGAGTCTGTAGTCAAGTCTATTATAAGTAGTAGATTAAAATTTAATTTCAGAATTGTAGAACACTTATAAACAATTTCAGTAAATAAAAAACCAACCAAAAATATTCGTTTTTGAAAGATATTTTTAGTGTAACAAATTGCTTTAAAGCAATGACGTGTACAAATTCTGATATAGCCTAGACTTATTTTGATTGAGGTGTTGATTTTTTGGTAAAGAAAAATGCATTTTGTTCAACTAGATACTTTTTGTATAGCAAATCATTTTAAAGCACTAGTTCGTGTAAATCCTAATAAGGCAATGGATTTTTTGATAAAACAAAATACATTCTTTGTTAAAAATTATTTTAAAGCAATAGTTCATATAAAGTTTGTTTTGATCAGAAATAATCTTAATAAATCGATGCATTTTTCATCAAAAAAACTTGTAATAAACAATAAATTAAAAATATTTTATTAATTAACAAAATAATTTTATTAATATCTATTGTACTATTAAAATATTTAAAATATTCATATGTTACGCATTTTGATGAGAATATAAGAAATGCTTACTTATAAAATCCACAATTACATATTAATTATGACATAAGTTATTCAGTTATGTTATAAGTTATGTTAGTTCGGCATGAAGTTTTTTATTTTACAAAAATGTTTCAATTTATTTCCTGAAAAAATCATACATTGGAATTATTTTGTTGAATGTAATAAAGAAAGAAAAAAAATTACAATCTTAATTTTATTTTTATAAATTTACCTGGAACACACTCGCAAAAGGACTATTGGAAATTACGCTGATTTAAACTTTGAAGACATAATAAGACCTGGAAATGTTGTTTAAGCAAAATGCTTTACAATATTAATCTAAAAGTCATTTAGTAATTTTTCAATAACTTATTATTGTATACTCTAAAGTTATTAATCTAATATAATGCTGATTAATTACGTTATCTTATTTTAAACAATATCTTAAATTAGGCAACAAGGTTCAATTCTTTTTTCTTTAAAATTATTATTCTGTTCTATTTTTCCTTAAAATTAGTCGCTCATTTTCGAAATTTTTAGGAGATTTAGAAATAATAAAAATATATGGTTTTTATAACTATTGGCGTAATATATGTATCAATAATTTTCCTTCATAAATATTAAAAAATAAATATAAGTAGGGCAAGCTTTGGAAGTATTAAGCATTTTCTCAATATTGTAAGCCCCTTTTTAGTCTTTAATTTATTTTTGCTCTTCTAAAATGCTTTTAAGCAATTTATTTAAGTTTCTGTGGCTAAAACGTGGTTTCTCTGTGAGAACAGTGTTTATCATAAAGTAATGCTTTTAAAAACTTTTCAGTCTGTGCTATGTATCCTAAAGGCACTTTCGATAATCGTGTTTATCGACTTCTATTTCTGTACATCACTTTAATTTACGCGAGTAGTTTAAAAAATATTACCTCTGGCATATTATTATATTTTTACAGTGAATATGTTATTATTACGTTTATAATTATGCACTGTTTTTGCAATTTAAGAATTCATTTCTTGAATATTCTCACATTGTACAGTAGATCAAAATATATTAGTAAAAAAAAGTATAGCTTTCTGCACATATTGCTTCTAGAATTCGCGGAATTATTTACAGTGTAATGCAAGATTATAATAACTAATTTAACAACTTCAGAAAAAATACTGTTCTTATTTTCATTGTATTATACGTCATTTCTGCGTTGTAATTTTTCATTAAATCGTAAATAGTATCAGTAAGTAAAATTAATGTTTGACTTCATTATTAATTTTGAAACGTTATAAAAATGAAAGATAGGTCCTACGTTTTGATGTTGACAACAAATTTGAGAATATTTTTTTCTGTTCCAAAAAATTAGAGCTGATGCTTAAAATTATATAATTGCTTCGCAGAATAAAAATATAAAATAAAAAAATAAAATAGAACTAAAATATGTACAGAGAAATGTCCTCAAAACAATAAAAAAAACTCTTATTAAAATTTTGAATTTAAATATTGGCTGAGTCTTCAATCTAATTAAAGGTTTTAAACTTATTATGAAGATTAAAACCTTATTTAAGTTATTATAACATGTGTATTAACGGTTGTCACATATTCTCAATAATACTTCACTAATTCACTTATTTGAAGAAAGAAAATTGTTAAGCAGTACAGAAATACTGTAAATTATAGAATTATTTAAATCAACTAATTTTATATATTGAAAATGTAACATTTTTATAGCATTTTAAATGATATTAAACCGTTATCCACTTGTAAAAGTTGCTTAATCATATCAAATTAATTCTCTCTGGAGCTGCCCATCATCAGTACCTATAGGTTTTTCAATTAAAAGTTTAAATGTAGTATTCTCTGAAAACTTTATTTTAATTTTTTTTAGTTTCATATTGGAAGTCATTGGCCCACGTTAGGCTGTCTGACCAACTATGATGATGATGAGTTTCATATTGTGAAAATAGTTTTATCATAATTGCAAAGAGAAAGAACGAAAACATTTCGCTTTGGGAGAAAGGCTTTTATGTAATAAATCGTTTTTAGTAATATAAGCTATTTTTTAATAAAATTTCTTTCGTAACGAAATTATGCTAAAAATATGTTAAAACAAAAAGATATATATATTATATTGAAATTTGGATTTGATGTCTATCTTAAATAATAAGATTATGGCTTACTATTGATGAAGAACAAGTTATCTGATTTGGATGATTAAATGCAAATGTTAGTTTTTTTCGAGCCAAAACACAAAACTTTCTCAGTTGTATTTTCTCTAAGCGAACTCACAAGTATTGAATATTTATTGATCACAAACTATATTTAACAAAACAATATATGTCATGAAAAATAATTAATATTTACTCAAAGCAAACAAGTTTTAAAAATAAGTGTTTGAAGTTACGATAAATTTTTCTTCAAAATTTTAGCATTTTTGGTATTTTTTGATTAAATTAAAATGTGTTATGAGTATTTTAGGTTATTTCTTAAAGTTTGTATAGTTCAGATAGCTCTCAAACCAGAGAACATATATTTTTTTCTCAATAATCAATGTTTTCATTAGCTGTTTCAGAAATATTTATATTTGCATTGTTATTTCTTTGATATCAAATAAATCGTATTAAACACAAATCAAAAAAGTGGCAAGAAAATTTTTCTGAGACCCGTTAACGCCTGAATGCAAAAATGGTATAGATATGAAAAAAAAACATATGAAAAAGGTGGTACTATACATTTGTTTATACTAAGTGGGTGCCTTTTTTCTGTTGTCTACAACTTTAGCTTTAAAAAAGCACTATTCTTTGACTTCAGATCTAACGATCAACATTTATACTATTTATATATTGTGGTAGACAGAACTATTTTGATAAAACGCAACTATTTGTTTTCCTAATGATGCAGCACTTAAACTATTGCCCTGTTCTTTTTGCAAAAGGAACCACACTTTTTGAATTACACTAGGCACAAAAGAGCTAAATACATTTAATTATAAAATTCCAAACTGACGTAATTTGGGGTTCTTTTTATGCACTTTCACAAATTTTTAAATAATGAATGTATTACGTGATTAAGGACTTCATTCGCATCAAAAATATTCAAATAGAAAATAACAGTAGACCTGTTTCAAGCTGTAAAAAACAGGCGCCTATTTTCAAGACTTGCCAGACGTGAAACAAAAGTTTCATTCTCCTTCTGCTTCTTCTTCTGTTTTCTTTTGTTTCTTATCATTCACGTTTTTAAGCGCTTGAAACATAACGACTAATATTTCCTATTGATATATTTTTAAAACGAATGAAGTTAAGGTTATATCTTACCTCTTCAGTTTCTAGGAATTATTCAATGAACATATTATTTTAAATTTTTTAAGTTAATGATACCATTTGATTAGCAAATATTTTTTTAAAATAATTTTTTAATAATGAATTTCCTAAATGAGATTTTTTAAAAATATTTCTCAAATTAAAATTTAAAAAAAGTATCGTAGAATATTATTTTAATTAAAATATTATAAATATTTTAGAATTTCGTTTGATTTTTTTACCATAAAAATACAATACTTTAATAAGTTTTTTGCTTAGTTTTGTAAATAACATTCAAATATTTTTTAATATTTCAAAATTTAAAATTAAATGCTTTTCTTCTTAAATATTTATATAATTTCTTTTTTATTTTAATCAAAATAAAATTGAAGAAAAATATCTAAAATAAACATATTTAAAATTTCCTGCAATCATCTTTTTAAATTTTTGAGAAACATTTTTTTAAAGGTAAAAATTAAAGAAAAAAACTATCATGCAAAAGAGGCATTTAGAGCTTCAAAATGACTTGAAAGGTGAAGGTAAAAAAATCGCATCTTGCATACTTATAGAGATAAAAGTATAACTCTATTTTAAAGAAAATTAACAAAACTAAACAATTAACTAAAACTAAACTATGATTGCCCTCCAAAGTATGAATATTATTTTTAAATTTTTTTATATACCGACGAATATTATTTTTTTATTCTCTTAAAATTTAAACTAAATATTTGAAAGCCAATTTATTTATTTTTAGATAGTATTTCTTGATTATTTTTTTTAAATCACATGAAAGTATGTAACGAAATATCAATATTATAAAATGCTCGTGAAAAATTTTCAAGATAAATGTAACAAGTAAAACCATACATTCTAGTTAAAAAACAAGTTTATAGATCGTATTCTTTATTTCTTTAATGAAGCCTTTACGATTATTCAGCATTAATTATTTTTTTCATAAATGGGTTCAAATATTAGAGAATCATAATTAAATGCTTCATTGTCATCATCGATCATTTTTTTCCTTTTATGTATGTCACATTTCTTTTAAAAACAAGCTTTATGAAATGTGCACTGACACATTAGCTTTGAGACTTCCCTCTCTAACATGCAAACCTCAATTAATCATTGTTTTTATGTGAATTAAGTACGTTACAGAAAGTTTACGACATTCAAGTTATTAAACAAACCAAGTTATTAAACAAAGTGTTTTAGATACATTTATATTTTTTTTAACCATAAAAAACATAATAGATTAGAAAAACAATTAAAAATTAATAAATATGACAATAAAGTAAAGAATTTTTAGCGATTTTAACAAATAAGCAGCCTTTATAAGAGAAACTTTTTTGTATAGTTTTTAAAATATAACGATTAAATATGAAAATGGAAAAAAAATATTAAACTGTTCTTAAACTTTTATAGCTATAGCAAAAATTAATTTTTCTTGCTACAATATATAGATATATCATTGCTATATTAGTTACAATAATTGTTATAAATGGAACATACTGAGCTTGAGATAGATTGGAGGTGAATGAGCACTATTTATAATTCATATAACTAAAGAAATATTCATGCTTAAATTTCATTCCGGCTTATTTATATTTTTAGTGTTGATACACGGGAATATTTGGGCAATTTTACTTATTTCATGCAATTGAATGAAATTAAACATTACAAGAACTTGTTCTTTTACGATAAGTATTTTTTCGTAATATAGGCCTTAGAAGAAACAATTTATTACCAAATTTTTGTATTTTAAATACTAAATGATATATGCTATTTCTTAAGCAAATAAAATTTATTTTAAATTTTTAAGAGTCAATATGCATACTTTTGAAAAATAAATTAACGTTTTTTTAATACTGTAGTGTTAGTAACGAAGTAAAAGTTTCAAAATATACTGCTTAATACGACGCTTTTTTTATTAATTAAAACAACTCAGTGATGTATTTAAATTAAGTTTAAAAGTTAATAAGTAAACCATATTTAAGGAATTTCTGTTATTAAATTATTCTTTAAATGTTTGATATTATTTTTTTTATCAATTTTGCAGATTTAAAAAAGCATGTGCTTTTAAGTGATGAATTAGATTAACTGAATTATAAACTTTTGAATATAAATGATTAATAATAACATCTATTATTCATGGAATGCTTTATAGTTGTTTTCAGAGAAATTATCATTATTTTTTCCATACATATGCATAACTTACCGTTGTGTAGTTTTCGAAGCATTTTCTGTATTAATTTAAGCAGAAATTACTGTAAGTAAATAAATAAAAGGTATAACAGTAATTGATTATTTAATTAGTTGATGTTAAGAAGTAGAAAAAAATGGGTCATTATAGTTTAGGATATGAAAACTTTGTAAACAATAATTTCTTTCTTCCTATTAGCATTCTCTTCTTACGAATTCTAATTCAAGATTATTTTTATTTTTGCCTAGAAACACGCACAAATTATCGATTGGTTAATCTATTTGGTGATATTTTTGTTCAGCTGTCACGCAATGGCAAAATAACGATCCCATTCACAAGGGATTTCAACATCAAACCAGGACTGTAAATCAGAATCATGTGTAGAAAAAAGACAAGTCTATTTATTATAATTCTGATTAAGGCATCTGAATTAAATGTATATGCATTGCAACCTCTTTGTTTTTTTATGAAGTTGCAAATACGAAAGTTTTTGAGAAATTCTAATCAACATATTTTAATTAATGCCGAATTAGAAATATTTAAAATTTATTATTTATTGATGTTTATTTGCTTTAAATTTCACAGTTGAAGAATTTTTTAATACAGTTCATTAAGACATCTGAATTGAATGCATATGCATTGCAACCTCTTTACTTACTTTATTTTTTATGAAGCTGCAAATACGAGAATTTTTAAGAAATTCCAATCAAATTATTTTAATTAATACCTGCTTAAAAATATTTTAAATTTATTATTTATTGGTGTTTATTTGCTTTAAATTTCACAATTTATGAATTTATTTAATACAATTTTTTAAGACATCTGAATTAAATGGATATGCAATGCAACCACTTTTTTTTACTTTATTTCTTACAAAGCTGCAAATACGAGAATTTTTAAGAAATTCTAATCAAATTATTTTTATCAATACCTGCTTAAAAATATTTCAAATTTATTATTTATTAATGTTAGTTTTAAATTTCACAATTTATGAATTTATTAAATACAATACTGTTAAGGAATTTTGATAATATGG
This sequence comes from Parasteatoda lunata, assembly GCA_949128135.1. Lineage (NCBI taxonomy): Eukaryota > Metazoa > Arthropoda > Arachnida > Araneae > Theridiidae > Parasteatoda > Parasteatoda lunata. The sequence goes on from OX421980.1 coordinate 44,184,591, forward strand.
ATACATATTTTAGTCTCTTAATTTATTTAACTTTTTCATGTTCTAAGGCACTGTGGTTAAGGTTTTTAGATGTTGAATTACAAGAATTTTTATGAAATGCTTAATCAAAACGGTTTAATATGAAGCTAATTCGTAATACTCTTAGATTTATTATTTATGATTTAATAATAAAGCTAATATGTAGTTTGCTTTAAAATTCACTGTTTATGAATGTTGTAAAGTTATAAATAAAATGAAATTTAAACAATGAGTATTTTAGTATATGATTTAAATACAGCATTTTGAAGATTGTAGCTTTTTTATGCTTAAAATATGCTTAGAAACTAAAGCTCTTCATTGTGAAATAAAAATAAATTTATTTAACTGAAATATATATAAAAAAAATAATAATTCTTATTAAGGTCAGTAATCTTTTGAGTGAACAAGGGGTTATCTATGCTATTAAGCAATCTTCAATTTTCACCATCAAGTTGTTGATGGTGGTGGTTATGTCGCATTATTTCTGAACAATGGGCTATTGGTGACTGTTTGGGAAGCATTACTGAGGATGATCCGGATGAAGTCATTGCAATTTTGATCCTCCGAAAGGGGAAGGCATCCCTGCTTCGGTAGCCTGATGATCTGCATGTGAAGTCGAGCACTTTATGGTTGAACAGTTTAACGAGAACTGATACCGCACACCCTATGTCCCTTTGCAGGCTTATCAAGGTGGTTACCCACCCACACACTGACCGTAACCAGTGATACTTGAATTCGGTTCTGGGAACCGTGTCTTAACGATCAGTTCTCTGCGGGACTTTCAGCATCATGAAAAGCGTCTTAAACTAACTAATATTTAGTTTTTGAATATTTATGATTGATATCCTGTTATTCACTGACAACTTTTTATTTTTTCTTCAAACAATAGAAATTTTTTCAAATGAATTCTATAATATAAAATTTTTCTAGAAATTTCAAGTGTAAGACTATAACATGGAAAAAATTATCAAAAGTTTTAAGAATGAAGATATAAAACATAGAAAGTATATAAACATGGCATGTATATTAATAATAACACAGAAAACAAATTAAGAATTTAATCATGTCTTTTACCTTAAGATTAAAATGCTTTTGAATAGTTTTTAATTAAAAGTTAACATTAATGAAAAGTTCTTTTTATTACAAATTCAATAATGTGTTTTCTGCCCATACTATTTTAATAAAGAGCCCAAGAATACGTCTGGTTTCTCTAGACGGTTTGATATTCAAATCTATGTTTGAATGGGCACACATAAATGATTAGTTCTTTAGAGAATTATGGAGAATAGATTAAAGTTTTCTGATATTACTGATTATAATAACTCTTGAACTTGGACATATGACGTATGTCATGTATATGTCTGTGACATATCATTTGAATTAAATTATTAATTCTTTTCTTGGTTATTTATATAACTGAATAATGAATTCATTCATAAAAGACATAAAATATGAATTCTAATTGTGAATAAATCTGGTAACGAGTTTTGAAATGTGAATATTATTAGTTTGTTTCAATGCTATGATTATATTTATGAAAATTACAGCTACAATGCTGGTTTTTTGTTTGTAAAATTTCTATTTTAAGGGATATTAAATTCGTTTGATATTAAATTTCGTGATATAATTATAAAAAATAAAAAAAAATAGCTGATGCATTATAGTGGTATTTTTGCTTTGAGAGTTAAAAAAAAAGACACCTAAAATTTTAATTTACACATTTTAGACATTTTAATACATTTTTTTTTTATATTTTGCTTAAATATATATTTTTAATGCAGATTTGTTTTGTTTTTTACATATAGTATAGGATCAAAGAGAGTTAAAATGATTATATTTTTAATTAACTCCCTAACTTAAAAGCCCAAAATAACTAGAAAGATAACCACCTTAGGGCTCCCAAAACTTTTTAAGTTGCAGAATTTATACTATAAAATGCATTTCTCGTTTACAAAAATTGATAATTTAATTTTCTTTATCCACACAAAAATGTGTAAACCTATTGCATAGAAGCTATTGCTAGAAAAAAGTCTGATACATTTCAAATTAATATTATCTAAACTGAAGTGATTGTCATATTAGGAAAGCTTCAAACTACTTTGATATGTAGTTTGCTACTACTTGAATATTTTTGGTGAACCTTTGAGAGGTCTGCCGCCTTTTGCAAATCAATTGTTAAGTTAAGGAGTTGAAATCTTCAAATTTTTCATCATGTTGTTGTTACTAATGCGACTTGCCAATACCAGCAAGCCTGCTTTAAATCAAGCGACTTTTTAAGGCAGAGAATGCGTTTCTTGTTTTTTCAGTGGCGCCATCTGTGGCCAAGAATACGACTTCAGCCACACACACGTCACAGAGAGTATCCAATCATACTCCATTGATTCATCCGAAAATCGTAATTTTGATCTGAACCAGAGTACTATCATTCTCCAATTCAGTACCCCTAGAGGTACGATTTGTTATGGGAACATGGAGGACTTTGTGACCCGACAGATTTAACGAGCCCAACCATCCTTCATTACAAGGGGAATGTTTGGCTGGCGGGGATCGAATTCACGACGTCTTGGACATGGGCTCATTGCCCATAGCCTACCATTCAGCTCTAATGCAAATAAAGTACTACTACTTCTAATATGTACTATATTCTCCAAAACCCTACACTTCAGTATACGAAGAAATCAGAGAGATTATTAGAAATATTCTAACAAATACTTTAGAGATATTATGAATTACTTTGTATATGTAATGCAGCAGATAGATATTTTTCATTATCTTTCATAATAATATTCACTGTTTAAATTAAAAGAAATAAAGAAATTCATAAGTGAAATCCATATATGATAAAAATATATAAATTTATATTGTTAAGAAATGTAAGAAAATAACTAACAAAAGATAAAAGTAAAAATAGGAGAATAATAAGCAAAAAATTCTTACAGAAAAATTAAGACGTTCACCTTGTTTGAGCCAGTGAATTCAACACTTATTGTATAGTTTTTATGATTAACCTTTTCTCGCGTATTTTCTATTTGTAATACCATGGTGGAAATTGTATTTTAAACAAAAATTTTAGTATTCAATATCAGCATAATAAAATACCCCAGAATCTTATTTAGATATTTTCCAGTATTGTTCATCAAATACAACCAAGAAACAATAATCTTAAACGCGATATCACTTTTTAAATTGTATTGCGGGGTTGGATAGTGCTTTGTAGTTTCCTATTACTTTGGGAATTAGGATTTAATTTAATAACAATTTCCAAATTACATTGCTTATTAATTTGGCCAGAAATAAAGCTTTATTTTCGTAATACGATGTGTAGGAGGATAATATTCAGCATTGAATAACAAAAGTATTTAATACCAGATTATGAGGCTACCAGCTATAATGAGGAAACTTAGAATGATATTGCTTAAATCTTTTAAGTTTAAACACATTGTGAGAGTTTTAGTTCTTAAAAGTAGTGCTAGTTTAATCCGAAGAAATACAGAATTAAATGAAAACTTTTGACTAATATAAATTTATTAAGTTAATTTCATTATGTATTTGCATGGGAAAAATATGAACTAAATAAAATTATTTATTACATAGGGTAAGTCTTGGCCAGATTGCCATGTGGGAGAGATGGCCATCTTAAATATCTCCAATATTAGCAGATGACAACAGATACAACACTATAAGAAGTAGTTCAAATTGTAAATAAATTAGAACGGAGCGTTGTTTTCTTGTGACAGTAAAATGTTAGAAAAGTTTTAATGTTTATTTTACTTAGGGGACAAATATTCTTCGTGCGTTTAGTGTTTTTTTCTTTTTTAATACGTTGGTTACATTTTTACCAATTAAATAAACTTTTAAGGTATATACATAGTGTAAGTCTTGGAGAGAGGGCCATAGTTTTTTTTTAAATCGAAATAAAAATACTTGGGATAGCGATACAAAAAATGTTTTTGTGTATTTTAAATTCTTATGCATTTACTTCACGGAAAAAAAAATAGGGAACAATGTAAACAAAACATAAAAAAGTTGTTTTTTGAAAATAAACTTACAAGTGGCCATATCTCACGTTACTTTGTTACAATATAATAATTCTAATACCAAAAAAAGTACTTACGTAGCGTGAAAATATCTTTTGTGATGTAACTCTTTTAAAAGTACTTAAAAATGGTTGCCAGCAGGGGTATACATGTAGATTTAGTAAATACACCTTGTGTGCCACCTAGGAACCAAATCTAGAACCCGACACTCGACATTTTTCTCTGTTACAATCGTACCCTGTTACAATTGACCCCACTCTCCCCTACGGATCCTGGTGGCATTCCATCATTTGGAAGGGAGAAATTTTATCACGTAAGCTGTTTGGAGTAAATATCCTTTTGCATTACAGCAAGTCTCTTTTTCAAGATGAGATCGTAGAAACCTCTTTCGAGCCTTTTTTTTCTTTGATTTTATATACCTGATGGACTATATATTTACCTTAAATGCCCATTTAGTTAAGTGGGCATTTTAAAAAGAAGCCAAAGAAAAAGTTACCAACGTATTGAAAAACAACAAACACTTAACTCAAGAAAAATATTTGATTTTTGATTAGAATAAATAAAAAATTTCTCACTTTTCATTGTCACAAAAAATAATGGTTGGTCCCTATTCATAAATAAGTTGAACTGCTTCTTGTGCAATAGCACCAGTTGCAATTTATTTACAAATATAGGATATATTTAAGCAGGCCGTCTCTTCCGTATGGCCATCTAACCTAGACTTACCCTAGTCTAATCTATGATACTGAGTAGTACGCAAAGGCATGTAATGGCGGAAGGACGCTTTGAATTAGGCAGCCATCTCATTTAAAACTTTAAAGGAGATGGCCACATAAAATCGAGGAGTGATGGCAACTAAATAAAAAAAAAAAAAATCAAGTAGGAAAGCTAACTCCTACATGAGTCATTTTAAACACCTACAGAGCACATCAAAATTTATTATGTTCTTAAACGCTCAAAAGTACCTCGTGATATTGCACCATTTTCCCACCAGTAAAAGTAAAGATTATTACGTAAGTCAAAAACTGTATAAAAGTTTAAACTAATCACGAGAAAAACAAAACACTTCCATCAGCGAAAAATAATTAAACAAATTTCAAATTGTTCTTTTCTACAGACTGAGAATTTGAGGAAGACCACTCTAATTTGTCTAGAAAAAGAGTATAATATCACAACTAAAAAAGATGACTGGATAATGCAACGGCTCTATAAAACTTGTACAAACTTTAAAAATCTTTGCCAAAAATGTCATAATATTCTTTTCTTAAAATTATACATTAAATTTTGTTTATTGGATTATTTTTACTTATTTTTCATGATAAAAATCTTTCTTAACAATTTGTGATAAGGTTAACTGTATGAAATTTCCTGATTTAAACTTCACTTTTCCGTTTTTTTTCCTGATTTAAACTTCACCTTTTCTTTATGGGATGGCCAACTCTCTTCGTCATTAAGAAGAGATAACAACTAAAAAATTTATTTTCAGATGTTTTTTTTTTTTCATACTTTGTTTATAATATTCCACTATTTTTGGTTCAAAATATGTTGAGTAAATGTGTAAAATTTAGAATATACAAAAGCATTTCTTTCATCAATTAAAAAACAACTATGGTTATCTATCATAGATCTACCCTATTTCAAAAACTTTATTACTAATATTTACTTAAGGTTTCAGCTTTTAAAATGTTTTTTTTTTTTTTTTTGTCCTGCTCCCAACTTCGATAACTATTGTTTTAATGACTAGATTTTCACAAGCTAATTGCCAATTTTAATAGTTCAAAAAACTTGATTTCAAAAATGTTAATTAGTAACTATTTATTCAGTAACAGAAACAGATATGAAATTATACTTTATTTTAATAAGCATATTTCTCGGACGGAGTTTGATTTTTGACCATCAAATATAGAGAGTAGCTGCAATCTAGAATATGACTCCAATAGTCCAGTCAGGATAGTGGTCGTTCACTTATTGACGTTAATTTCACGTTTTGCGCGTTTCGCCATATCTGAGAATTTTTTAACATTAACTAAACAATGCGTTGTACGGAAATATAAATTTAGCTTATCCAAAGATAATTTCTATGCAATCATTTTTACTAATTTTTTAATATTTTTTTAAGAATGTTAAAAAAAAAAATTGATGTAAGATATACACATTTTTACACCACTTTAAATTTTGTAATTTTAAATAACGAGCAAATTTTGTGCGTAATCGGTTGGATAGTTTTGAGTTATAAGTTAGATAACTAATGGAATATTATTAAAATTCCATTTTTCAAGAACTATCGACCAAACTTCAGACCACTTTCCAGATTAAACTATCTGGGCCATATTTTCCAGATTGCGCGTGCTCCCCAATTTAGATGGTGAAAAATCCGAATCGACCGAAAACTATGTCTATGCATCGAAAGTACAGTTTTGTGTCTTCCAGAACCAAAAATATCGTCTGCATTAGTTAGTTAACACGTTGAATGCCACGCTAATTTTACATGGCTTGCCCGTCTGGCCGAAATGATTTTCTCGCCTTGCATTTCATTAATTTCTTCAAATCATTTTAGTAACGATAATAATATTAAAAAAATTAAAAGCATTAAAAATTTACTCGAATTAAGTGTTTCTAATAATCTAGGTTTCGCCGGTCACCGGTGAGCCCCGTTGCACTACGAGCAAACTCAGTGCCAGTCACCGGTGACCCCCATGGGATAAAGTACCACATTATCCGACCGACCAACTTTCCCCCCATCGAATTCTATGTTTATTCAGAGAAAGTGCGTTATTGTGTTTTGTTTTTGTAGCCCTAATTAATTAGTATATTTCAGGTCATCTCTTTAAATCATTACGATCGGCACGTACTGTGCGCAAAAAACAAAACGGACTACCCTGAATAACTTTTGATCTAATGATCAGATCTTCACTTTCTACGACTCAATATTAATCTTGGAGAAGGTGACTTCAAATATGTTAATTTATGAACGCAGGTGATATTTTAAGTTTTGAAATCAGTCACAAAAACGTACTCTCTCAGAATACCTTTTTTCGATGGATTAAGATTTTTCATCCCCAAAATATAGGGGGTACCCGGAATCTGGGAAATACGGTCGCCATAGTTCGGTTAAGAGAGTTTGCCGCATATTGTTAATTGTATTTTTTTCGTATTCACCATAATTCGAGAGCTTTTCAAGAGGATGTAAAATATTTCGAACACAATTGTAAAATTCGTTTTTTCAAAGATATGCAAAATATAACTTTTAGTAAATATTTATTATTTTTTTATAATTTTATTTTAATAGTCGAAAACATTTTGAATTATAAGTTATAAAATTTTTGACAACATTTTAAAGAAGGCGATTTTAAATGGCAAAATAAAAAAATTTGAGCCAAATCGGCCGGGTAATTACTGAGAAATCAAATTTTGTAAAAGTCATAGTTTTAAAATTCGATTTCACAGAAACTATTCAACCAAATTGGCTCAAATTTTGTACTTTGCGAATTAAAATTGCTTTACAAAAATTTAAACCTCACGATTCAAAAGTTTTCCGACTATTTCGATTAATAATAAAAAATAATAAATGTTTACTACAAGTTATATTTTGCATGGAAATATCTTTGGATAAACGAATCTTATGATTGTGTGCAAAAATTTTTCAATTTGCTTAAAAAGTTCTGGAGATATGGTGAAATACGCAAAAACTAAAATTAACATTAGAGGTTCAAACGTTGGACCGCTTTACTGACCGAACTATTGGGATTATATTTCTCAGATTGCGGCTACCCCTCATACTTTGGTGGTCAGAAATCTAAATCCTTCGAAATAAAAAGGTCTGTTTATTTAGAGAAAGTGCATTTTTATGTCTCATTTTGTAACGTAAAATGTCGTCTGCCCTTATTAATTAGCATATTTGAAGTCACCCCTTTGAACCTTTATGATTGAGTCGTAAAACGTGAAGATCCGATCAGTACATCAAATGTTATTCAGGGTGGTCATTTTTTTATTTTGCGTACTGTACGCCCGTATTCACTAAAGAGAGTTAAATCGAGCGTAACTCGGGGATCAGAAAATTATATTGTGCATTATACGTAACATGGTACATTGTAATCTCATCATTTATAAATAATGATGTATAAAATCAGTATAAAATCATTTTTAAATCTAATGTGTTCGAAAATTATGAGTAGTAATTCGCATAACCTAAAATAAACATGTATGTATGAGTGAGAAAAATTGAATAATGCATTAACGTGTTTCAGGAAATCTTTCGATAAATATTTTTATCAACAGAAAAATCCCTTTTACGTGTTTATGAATCTTTTGAATGGTTTGGATATGCCTGTAAAATATACAATAAGGATATGAACCATATAGCGGACGATAAAACTTTTATAAAATTAATTTAATAATATTCAAAAGGGTTGATTTTCATGAAAATACAACTCAATACGATTCTTGAAAAGAAACGAAAGCATGCAAAATAAAAGAAATAATGCATAAAGTTTTTAAAAATATTTAGTTTTTAATTAATACAAGTTGTTTTCCCTGAAATGAAGATGAGACTTTTGCAAAGAGTTAGTATCAAATTTCTATCTTTAAAAATTAAAATATTTATTCTAAATATAAATTACTCATTTAAATTACTCTGCCAAGTGCAGACAAAATAAATAACCAAAGCTGAGGTTTTGTTAGCAACAAATGAGTGAGCTATAAAAGAAGTAAAATTTTAAGTTCACTAAATAGTGAATTAATTTTTACTAGATTTGGTTGACGCAAGATTTTTAAAATAAAAGTAATGATATCGTTTAATTTTAAAGATGGTAAATATTTTCTTTGCTGCATTATATCGCAGCGAATCGTATATTTAATTTTAAAATAAATTGAAAATATTTTGCTGATAGTTTTCATTCAAGCGTGGTCAAACAAATTTTGGTAAATATTTTGAAAGTCATTTTTGAAAACTTTTATCATTGTAATACAAGAAACAAATTAATGATTAACTATACAAATATAAATATCTTTCTTTTTTGCCCTTGGTATATTATGTCATTTTGATTTAAGTATTTCAATGTCATTTCCGGATATATCTAAAGGTTTTCTAAACACGTGGAAAAAAATTCTGTTGAAATTACCGTACTGTATGTTAATAACATGGTCTGGTAAAAAAAAACAAACTATAATTCTGGTATAAAATCGCATTTACCAAATTTTATCACACGTTTTAAAACCATATTTTGTTAATTTTCCTAAAATCATTACCAAAGAGCTGCGCAAAAAGTACTGAGCTTTTTGGTGTTCATCATGGTAAATTTCACCATATTCTGGTAATTTTGAACATACTTATTCTTTTTTTTTTTGGCAAGTATAAGGCACTGCAAGATTATAGATGATTATTTCTTTGCTTTTTAGATAATCATGAGATATTTCTATGGTTTTCCTATCTATTTAAGGTAGATGTGAGTTAGTTTCCTTCGCAAAGTTATCCATTACAGAGAGTTCGTACTAGTACTTCACCCAAGAATCTTTCTATCTTATAAGTAAGGTTTCAAATTACAAAGCTACGGAGAAGAACATTGTAAACAATTGTTCAATCAAAAGAGCATTTTTTGAGACCAATCAAGGTAAAATAAAAATAAATAGTGGACTAAATAAAATAATATGATAAGGGAAAATTAATAGGTCCGGTGAGCCCTCGCATTCGGATACTCCATGCTAATTATAAAAAAATTATATTTTAGAATATTTTATTTGTAGTAAGCATTTACATATCTCATATAGTTACATATAAATTTAAGAGGACTACAATAAATATATATATGAGTACTGTTTTTATGATAAAAATTAAAAAAATTCTAAAAACTTATATTCTACTTTTTGTAAAAGAAAGCGATCAACTTCGCAAAGGTCTCAATTCTGGTTGCAAAAAAAAAAAAAAAAAAAAAAAAAAATTAACTTTGAGCCGTCCAAATTTGTTGCAGCTTAAATTTCAGTGTTAAATTGAACTGTATGCCTCTGTTCATGCTGAATCACAATATAGAGTAAATCATATTAAAAAGTTAAACAATATGATTCACCCTATAACACCGTATTATAGCTGAAACAAAGTTGAACCTCATAATTGGTTATGTACCAGGTAATCAGAACCTGGTTTTAGTTTCAAAACCTGACACCGTGTACCCAGCCAATTTTACCAGGTACGTAGTGCTGGGTAACACGCATTCCTATTCAACGGAATCATATTCAGAATAGAAGGTTATTCATATAAATAATTATAACTTTGGAATACCATGCGTCAGTTAGTAATCAAGTTGATGAAATGACTGGATCAGGTACGAGATAGTTTACATTTGCGCAGATTTTTAATACAAAAAACGTTGGAAAAGTTTTGGACAGAGAGATATGTTAGCTTAAAAGAAGTGTCTGATTTGGAGAAAGACATATAAATTTTAAAAAAACAATGCTGAAAACAGTTTTAATTAAATTAATACGATAGTTAAATAAATACAAAATTTAAAAATGGGGAATTACTTTGACATCTATTTAAATAAAAGAAATTCGTTATGATGATCATAATGATCTGTAAAATAACTTTTGAGAAATACGATACATGTCTATTACTCTACTCTCATACTAAATTTGCTTTCTGCAAATGAATAAATGTAATAATATTTTTCTATTATTTCGATTTGTAGACGTAGATTTTATAGATGTATAATAGACAATAGTTGCAAACACAATATAAATGTTTTCTTACTAAGGCACATTACTTGCTTTTATAATATTACTAATTTAAACATCAATAAAGATTTCTTCATAAATAAAAGCACATATTAATATCGAAATAATTGTTTTAACAAAATATTGCTAATTAAAGTTTTTGCAGGTAGTTTTTATTTAAAAAAAACTTTTAATTTTCACATAAGTTTGCAAAATCTCAATTGTTAAATCTTATTATATTTTCAGTATAAGTTGATTTACATTTAAAAAAGGATAAAGATGTAAAAATTTATATTTAAAAGAGGATGAGAGATTATAAAGGAAATTGTATATTGGTAACTTTAAGCTTAATTTTTACTACGGCGTGTTTCTTACTCTTTGAGTCAATAAATGAAAGGTGTTCGTATTTTTTTTCGCTCCTAACACAAATATAAATTAGTTTCACACAAATTTTTTTACATGTAAATAAATTTATTGCTTGTTTGTTGCTCGATCGACTAAATCTTTCTGGGATTCAAAATTACTAAATAACCCTCGCACCACGGAGAAAAATCATAACATTAAGTGCAGTAAAACCTCTATTAGACTCTTGTGTTAAAAATCGGTAATAAGATAAAAAATTTTTACCATTTTTGACACTAGAAAGACGGAAAATAAGTATATACCTATATTGCCCAAAAGTAGTCAAAATGACTGGATTGTGAATGCGTAAATAATTTTTTTAAAATTAATTTTTAAAATTTTTATATTATTTACAGTTATATAAAAAGTTATTAGTAAATATTAACAATTAAAAAATTATATGTTGTACGAAAAGTCACAAAATTCTAAGAAATTGTGTCATTATATACATCATTGTTTTTCTAATTGAAAATAAAAGCAGTCAAAATGACTTCCTTAGGCAATCTAGTGTTAAGAAATTGTACCAAGGTAGATCTCATTGCTCGTAAATTATGTTTATAGTTATAGGTTGATTAAAAATAGTTAAAACATTGTAGATTACTGATAGTTAAGACATTTTTCCTTTAATACACCATCATTTTAATAAAATAGTTTTAAAATGCCCGATGTATATTAGAAGCTGTATTAATAAATTCTATTGAAAATTTACATAAATAAAATGATAAATTAATCAATTATTAATGTTTCCTACCTCCTATTAAAGTCAATTTTTTGTAGATATCTCTATTTCATAAAAAAATTTCATGTTAACCATTCTGCTCCCAAACAGTTATCTCAAATTTCTTTTAGAAACCATTTTGTAAAATATAGTTTAAACAAATCTGAATATATATATATATATATATATATATATTCATTTATGTAAGCGCGATTTTTATTGTTTAAGATTTTTTTTATTGTTTTGCATAAGCGTGCATATTTTAATTACAAATTTTTATTTAATCATTCTGCCCCCCAAACAGTCAACTCAATTTCATCAGATCTATATTTTGTAGATTTTTTCTTATTTTTAATCATAAATGTTATCATATCTGATCAGACACCAAGAACCGGCCGGCTACACAAGAAAATAGTTGCCGGGTATCCTGAAAAGCCAGGTAAAAAGTTCCCTTTTCTCCAGGTATTGCGTACCTGACTTGTTTCATCTTCTCATATAATGTTAAATCATTCTACAAAATTTTTGAGAGTATAATCCTGAGACTTTAACGAAGGTAGTATTAATTTTTTCTGTTACTATTCAGGAAAATTTTTATAAATCTGAAATAAATAAATATATTTTTTAAAAGCATTAAAAATATCAATCATAATTAGCTTAAATTCTTTATCTCTTAAATAATAATAAAACGATAAGGAAAAATCTGTTTCTCTCTCCCTCACTTATTACTAAAACTTGAAAAAATTATTTGAAATGAAATTTAGATTGTAATTGTTTTTCTTAAAAATTTGATAATTTGAAAAAAAACATACTTTCCTTTAAAACTGGAAATAATAAAGTAAATGAAAAAAAAGCTTTTAACACTTTCGCTAGAAAAAAAAAATTGTTAAGAAATGTTTTGAATTTTGATGAATATCAATACCCCTGAAAAAAAAGAATAGAAAAACATCCATGCGACAAATTTCTGTCCCTTGAGTCTTTACATCCTTTTTATCACTTTTGAACTGTCATTGTACTTGTCAATAGTTCAGATAATATGCAAATATGTTAAATAAACGTTACAACTTCAACACAAAAGCATAATAAAGTAAGGATACTACAGAATAAACGCAAGTATCGATTAAAAGTTAATAATATGACAAAATAACCTTCTAAATTAGTATTCATAAAAATTTAATCAAGAGTATTCTTAAAAAATACTTTTTTCTAAAAAAACTTCATTCTTCTGTTTTGTTGTTGGAGATGCATTAAAGAAACCTTAGAAATATAGATCTTCTTAAGAAATCCTTAATGGAGGAACTATTTGTTTATTTTTTCGTATAGACGAATCAAAGTTTCCTTATTGATTTAGTAAAGCAAGATTCATGAAAATATCTTTTATGCTAACATTTCCCAGCCTTAATTCTACTTAAAATAATTCTCCTAAATGTAGTTCGACTAAAATATTTCTTATTACCATTTTTCTTTTTCCATTGGGTTTCGTTACAAATGCGGAAATAATTTATTGGATTAAAAGGAAATATTTCGTCATTGATATAATTTATTTCTGAATTAATAGATATTTTAAGCATAAGATTTGTGGTTACATAGAAATTAAAACCATTTCGAAAAAGAGAATTAAATAGTAGGCATCTTCATTTTTTTTTTGGTGTTTTTAGAGTTAGGTTTAATATCTTGTATAGAAAATAATTCCCTTTGTTTGATTTCAGAAAGATGCAACACAGAATATTTAACAAAAAATGTAAATAGTTAAATATAATACCAAGAAAGTTGTATTATTCTAGAGTCAAAACATATGGTATGCTTTAAAGTAGGCTTATTTTAATTTAAAAGTTTTTTTTTTATTATTGAGTGTTCACCCTCCTCAATGTACAGTTTTGGACTCTCTAGAAAAAATATAAAATAATATTTCCATTGGGAGTTGCAAATTCTTAGATTTCGTACGAAATCAAATGCAAAAGATGGTTTACAACTATGAGTGATGTAGAAAATGTAGCACAAATGTACAAGAAAACAGGATGTGTGCTGAAAGTGATGTACCCTTGTGGATTGCAACATATTTCTCATCTTTTCATAGTAAATAATCACTAAACTTAATTTTATTTATGGCTCCTTAAGAAATATTTTCCCACCCCTGAAATTTAAATGCAAACGTAAAATTTGGAGAAATAAAATATATTTCCTTAGATGCTCTAGTTTAATTGTTAATAAAACATAAGAAACTGGGAGAAATTTTGAAGAGAAAAAAATGGCCTATGATAGGGTTAAAAAGATTTCTGTTAGAAACATTTTTAACTCTTTAAAGAAGTACAGAAATGCAACAAATTTGGTGGAGCATAATGCTTTATATAATTCAACAAAATATTTTCCTGTATTTAAAGATAAATTCATAAGTTATTTTATGAATCGCCTAAACTACAGAAAGCAAATTGTTTTTAAAATAATTTGAGTTTCATAGATTTAGTATATAATTATTATTCGCTAAGCATATTTAACCTTCTTTTTGGTTGACGTTTGCTCTAGATCTGATTAAGAAATATCTTTAGCTATAGGTAGTCTTCAGGCTATAGAAATTAAGGTTTGTCTAAATATATCGACTAAGGGGGTGGAGTTAGGCACATGATATTGTTTGATCTCAATAGGGGTGACTGAATTTGGGTTGTGATAACGATATTAATTTATCACCACATCAATTCCATCCACTTAACCCACACTTAATACACAAGAGGCTCAAATAATTTGTTGCTTTAGATATGGCCAACTAGATGCGTAGAAGGCTATAGAAACATAATGCTTTTTTTTGTGACGATACAAGTTCTGTCCATTAAACTCGGAGGAAACGAATAAATCATTTTAGAAAATATTGTTTCTAATTCCTAACTTAATGCTGATTTTAAAATTCTTTCACATTTTTGCGAAATAAGTAATTCGTTGCTAATTAATATTTTGTTTTGTTGATAAACGTGCATAACAATTAGTTGACAGATTTTTGTTGAATTTGAAAGTTTGATAATAGTAACTTTAAGTTCATATTTGGTAGTAATCTAAGTTTTGCTCTTAAAGTAATAATCTCATTTTATATTTTGAAAACATGATATTTACACACGAATGAAAATATTTTTAAAATGTGTTACTTTGAGGAAAAACAAAACATTTGTTATTTTTTCATAGTAAGATATGTAGGTACAAATAAAAAAATATTTCATAAATTGGCATGGCATGGTGTTTAAAGGTAAAAGATCATAAATTTGTATTATTTTTATTTATAAAATTTACTTCCTTTTTATAAATTTCTACATTATTAGCTAATAAATATATTGGGTCATACATTTTATGTTGTATCTTATTGTTACAAGTTTAAAGCATTTTTGAGCTTTATTATTTTGATACATAAAATGAAATACAGGAAAATAAAAATAAAAATAAATAAAAATATTTATTCTATCGAATGTAACTATATTTTTTGTTTAATACTGTGATATTAGGGATAAAGTTATAAAAATGAGAACTGTAATAATCATGTTTTTTTTTGACGTTTGAAACAATAAAAACAAAATAAAATTCCGTTTGAATTTTTTCCATTAAATCTAAACATAAAATTTATATATTTTTTGTAATAATTTGATATTTGACATAATCAAAAGGAAAATAGGCTAAAAACTACTTCCTTTGGTGATTTAATTTAATGATATCTCACTAAATTTAACTAGATGCAGTTTTTATTTATGTTCCGACACATAAAGCTGCATGGCTTGAAATGAATAGCTCCAACATGAGAAATATAAGAATACTATATTATTGTTTTGTGATTAAATTTAATTTTATTCCGTTAAACCCATTCATAAAGAGTTTTACTTTGATATTTGAAATTAATATAGAAATAAGTATTATAAAAACATTTTTGTGACGAATTTTACCCTAATCGAATAATAAGAATTCACCTATGATTTTTGTGTTTATGCTTGAATGCAACACAAAATATTAATAATAATAATAAATTGTAAGCTTAGTCCCCGTAGTATTATTCTAAAATAACGGAAAAAACTTTATAATGTATTAACTATTTAAGCCTAGCCTTAATAAGCTTTATTAAAAATCGTATATTCCCCTACCAGCCCAAATCTTGATGCATGCACTTTTGCCAAGTGAATCTCGGTCTTCCTCTTTTAAGTTTTCCATCGGGTGCCCAAGTAAGTGCGATGCTAGCAGGACTATCCATTTTAGTCCAGTCCATCATTATCTTCTCTTCAAAATTTCCTCATGAATGGGTGATAATTTTGCGTTTGTTTGTAAATCGTTATTTGAAATAGTGTTAGGTTTCTTAAAGAAATTATTTTAAGCTTAAGAATTTTAATTCTGCTCTGGAAAATTCTTTAAGGATATTTTTTAAGTTATGAGTGAATAAAAATCATTAAAATGAATTATTCATAGTTGAAAAAGTCATATAGTGCTTTTCTTTTGAGTATTTTATAGATCAGATGGTATGTGGAAACGGGCCAAAGCGTTCTCTGGAATACAACCATCTAGTTGGTCATGGTTAGACATGGTTGGTCAAAGACGTGACATTTTTGCTAATATTGATTCTAGTAAAATTTTTTTTTTAAAGTTAAGTTATCTTTAATAACAGTCATAATGATGACTAATAAAACCATTTGCAGTAATTATTAATCATCACTTGAGAGAACTAACTTGTATGTTAATACTAAATAAATGAATCTAGAATCATTCAAAACTTACGCCCATATTCACAACACTCGCCTTAATTTTTAGTGCATAGAAAACAGTGAATCCAACTACAGTGAATCTCAGAATAGCAATAGCCATACTTTTTTGAAGTTGTTCTGAAGAGCGATTTTTTAAGTGTCAAAATATTCCAAAAGCTTTTCCAAAGATGAAGAGATTATATCACGATAACATTTAGACATTAAATATTAGTTAAAGTAATAGCTAGTCCCTTTAAAATGTTGAATTTTTAAACATGTTTCTTTGCAAAACACGCATTTGCATGAGTTATTCCTGTATGACCTACACGCATTAATTCAAAGGCGTTTTTATCGAATTAAAAGGTTTTAATTATATAAATAGAAACACAAAGCGATTCATGACTTTTCATCTTTTTTTCAGCAAAAGATTAGGAATTGACCTGATTTCTCTATAATCTCAACGTCATCACCAGCTGCATGGCAGGTCTTATTTGAGATCAGACTATTGAAAAAATCCTGGTAGATAAGCGTAAGTATGGCAGGAGATTTATCACATCAAAAAGCTTCATTTTTTTAAAACGCTTTTCATATTTTGGTTTAAGATTAGATGTAGTTAAGAATAAGATGCTTTAAACTCCATAAGGAAAAATTTGATGCAAAAATTTTATTTTTGGAATAAGAGTGGCATATCACTATTACATAATATTTGTATGGTCTACAATCTGTAATATATTGTCGTTTAAATAAATAATCCCAAGAAACTAAAGCTGTAAGATAGAAACTTCATATGCTTCAAAAATATACAAAATTGAAAAAAATGACAGTCACCACGTTTCAAGTGCATCAGAAATTGGCACCCATTTTCAAGACTTACCAGACATGAATGTAACGAAACAAAAATGAATTGAAAGAATTACATAATTGCAAAATTACGCAATTAATTTACAAGTTTCTTGTACGATGTAAACATGTGATTTTCAAGGAAAAAAAAATGATGTATGCTTTGTTACATTCCAGTCTGTAAAGACTTGAAAATATACTCCTATTTTTGATTCGCTTGAAACATAATGTCTATTGTCGATTGTTTAAATATCGAAATTTGTTTCCATTGAACAAAATGTAAGTTTAATTAGTTTACGATACTACTTTTATTTATTATACTATAATATTACTTTATTAATTAAAAGCTGTTCTGTTTTTAATTCAAGTATTTTTTATTGATGCATGAAAAATTCTATGTTTATAAGTTTTTTTGTTCAATGTAAACATGTAATATTTTTTGTAATTTAGTTTCTTGCAAAATAAAGTTATATTTGAGGGTTCAAATCAAATTATGTATATTTTTCTAAAAATCAGTCGTTTTATTACATTTAAAGATAAAATGATATTTACAAATAAATTTAATTTGGATATTATTATGAACTAGGAGGCTTCGCCCCCTGCTCGCTGGCGCTCGCCAACCTTTTTTTGCTTTAAATTTCTGCCCCATAATTCCAGTTTTCTACAAAAAGCTTTAACTTTATCACTCGTATCCAACATAAGTGTATTTGCTCCTTGGAGTTGAAGATTCAAGTTAGTTAATTTCTCGAATATGACGACCAAGTAGCTCAATTTCATCACAAATAAACAATCGCGAAAATTCTCACGGCTTCCGGTCTGTTGTCTTCTAGGAAAATGGCGATTTCTTCTCTTAATTCATAAACACGTTGCAAAAATTTCTCATGTGATAATCATCTTGCCTCGCAATTGAATTGTAAAGCTGAATGTGCTGAACCCATGTCTTTACAAAGTGCGGAAAAGGTTCTCGATCTCAGGAGTCTCATTTTTATATAATTTACTACGGTTACAACCGTAGTTAACACAATATTTAAACCAGGACACATTTATTTCGAAGCCAAAGCTTCTCAGTGGATCATGCAATGTGTCCAGACGTATTGAGGCCATTTTTGTTTTACAAGTGCTTGTATACTTTGGTATCTTCCGGACATTGAACGAGCACAATCGGTTCATATTCCGACTCAATTTTTGCATTCTGCATATTTGCCTCATTCATAAAATCATTTAAAATAGCAAATAATGCGTGCGTTGTTGTTTTGAGTAGTTCTACTACTGACATATTATCGCAAAATTGATCATAGTCAATTAAATGAGCAGCTTTATTAATATATGTTGCTGTATCTGCTGCCTGTTCATCAAGCTGTATTGAAAACAATTTGTCACGCAACTTCGAGAAAAGCTGACACTATACATCTTCAGCTATATCACCAATTCGACTAGCAACAGTATCATTTGAAAGAGGTATGGACTGCAATTGCTTTGAAAAAATATCTCCAAACATAGTTTTTACACTCTCAATTGCTACTGGCTTTTACTTTACTCTTGTTTTGGCAGTTAGTTAAAAATAATTCAAAGACATAAGTCAACATACTCCATATACATTATTGTTGTAATGTTGTATACATTTCACTTAAAGCGGGGGGCGCGATGAAAGTTTTGATTGAAAACTGGGCCGCAAATACTGAAAGCTTGAGAAACGCTGCTTTAGAGCATTTTTTTAGATTTATAGGGCATTTTTCTTTAAATTTTGGGGCATATTTTGCATTTTAAAGCATTTTTTAAATTTTTGTTAATTTTTTCCAATTTTTATTATTTTTTATCATTTTTCATTATTACACTGGCTTCCAAACAATGAAGAAAATCTCTAGGATTTTGACAGGTGAAGCAACATCTTTTCAAATTGAAGAAGAATTGTCAGTAAATGAGACCGTCTTTTTCAAGTACGCACCAATAACATCAGTAGACGTTGAAAGATGCTTCTTCCGGTATAAAAATTTACTTTCAGACAAGAGACGCTCGTTTACATTTCAAAATATTAAAAAAAAATTAATAATCCAATGCAATTCTGATATTTAGTAATATTATGAGATGGAAGTTGTTATATTCATTAAAGTTTCTATACAAAATGAAAAGGTTTTGGAGTCAATATATTTTCCTTTTTTATTTATTTATTTATTTGTTATTTTAGGATATAAAACATATTTTTCAAACTTGAATGAACGTAGAACAAGTATTGCATTGCTTTATATTTTCTGAAATGACTCATAATAATTTTAAAGAGTAAAAAATTGTTTTAGTTCAATATTTTTACTTTATTTAAGTTATGTCATAAGGCATTTTTAGCGCAATTTTTGCATTTTAAGGGCAATTTTTGCACTTTTTAAGGGCATTTTTTGAACTTTTAAAGAGCATTTTTTGCACTTTTCAAGGGCAATAATTGAGATTTTTTAGGTCATCAAAATCCGGGCTCTAATAATATAAAATATAATATGTAATATAATATGTATATTTATATAATATGTAAAGAGTTCTCAACGCAATTTAAAGCAATATTAATTAGAAGTTTTCTCAATTAAAAAACTAGGCAAATCAAAATTGAAACAAAAGTTTATTCATACTCTCTGTGAACCAAACTTGGTATACGCTGAATGAATTTATTATCCTCAAAAGTTCAGTTGAACAATGAAAACGTTTAATCTGGCGTTCGAACGTTTAATGACTAAATTCAATTAAGCAAAAATTTTAAACGGAATAAAAAGATGTTAATGATTAAAGATGTTAGATGTTAAAGATAAAAATGTTCAACTGTTCCGATTGCTCAATGAAATGTACTTAATGTACTCTGGGATGTTTTGTTATTACTGATCTTAATATAAATTTTCAAAATAAAACGAAAAAAGTATAAAAGATGGGGTAGCAAATTATTATTTAAAAAGCAGGATAAAATGTTATCAGAATCTTACAAATCACCATTGAGTAAGCAAATCCGTTTTTTTAGAAAAAATGAAAAGTTCTTTTTTCATTTTCTCTAAGTTTTTTTTGCCGTTTACAAATAGTTTTTAACGTCTTCAATCCATTTTTTATTAATAATGCTTTTTAAGATTTTGATGTTTTTTGAGCTATAGTGTAAATTTTTAGCACCCTATCGTTTTTATTTTTTGGATAAATTTTTTAAAGATTCTATAATTATAAACTAAATGTATTATAAACTAAATTATAATGAAACCAGGGCTCAAAAAAACTCGAAAATTTTAACCGTCCCTGAGGACGGCTTGTCCAACAATGTACCCGTCCTCCTTTGAAACTAACCCGTCACTTCTAAATAAATACAAATATAATTTTCTCTTATTTATTACAAACATTTATCATATAAATTGCACAATGAATTAGTAGTTACTAGGATTACATTATACAGAAATAAAAGAAATACTAGGTTACTAATAGTAACCTAGTATTTATTTTATAGAATAATTTATTTCTTATATGAAATAATTTAAATGACAAAGGTCAAGTTATCTGGAATGTCAATTTATCCCAGGGTACTGCGTTTTTTAAATGAATCAAATATGACGTTTGCCAGTTCCACAATCAATCCAATGATTTACAGAGGTTTCTGCTCAGAAATCTGAAAGGGGTTTACCATTTAGGTAGATGTTCATAATTGCGTTTAACGCTTCTTGTTAAGACCAGTACGTAATGTGTTTTTTGTAAGTTCATTACTGAAAAGCTCCTTTCAACCGCTGCAGTACTCCCGGACAGAGAAAACATCAATTCCACCAAGCGCAGTATGTTGCTGTATTTCTAGATTAGAGGATCATTATAGAAGTGAGGCGATAGACTCTTGTAAGATAACACAAATTGAAAATGTATCACGAACTTTAACGGGAAAATGGCCGCCCGCGCGGACGTCGGATTCGAGAAATTTGTTGTCCGCGGGGAATTTTTGACCGCCGAGGACGGTCGGACGAGCGGTTTTTCGAGCCCTGAACGAAACACAATGCATACTAATGCAATACGATTTATTTTGTTCTACTTGCTAATTTAAATTAATTATATTAAGAAAATTATTTAACTAACATGCCTACTAACAATCGTAGAGAAATCCTTTCAGTGAAAATAAGAAATATTCTTCTTTAACCAAGTGTTAATGAATATTTTTTATTTAAAATTTTCAGCAGCATAATGAAACTCGTATCCTAACAATAAGCAATTACGACGTTCAAGTGAGACAGTTTATAGAAATATTGTATTTGAATTATGCTTTTTCTTGAAATACTTGATCTAAAACCATTGCCTTTCTGTGAACATCAGAGATTGTGCAGAAGATTAATGTTTCAAATTTTTTCAATGTATCAAAAATTTTTTCGTGTTTCTTATTTCCTTTCTAATACTTGCGTGACTCGATCTAATCTAACATTTACACGCTGGATCAAGCACACGTTTACGAAAGCTCGAGTTTTCAGTTTTTTGAACGCATAAGAACAAATTACGGTTTTTATGTAAAAGCCTGTATCTTTGAAAATAAAAATCATTTCAACTACTTATCATTTGAAAGATTCTAACGATAAATAGGAAGTAAACAAAATTAAACTGTTTGCTTTCATAAGAATTTTGGTATCTATTTGTTGTTATGCTTATAAAAATAGAATGGTTTATTTTTGAAATTTAGTTGGGTTTTTTTTTTTCATATGGAGAGTCTTACAGTTAAAGAGTTTACTTTTCTATTGGAATTTACTCAACGAAAAATTTAAATACTTATTTAAAATTTATTAAATAATGTATGATATCGGAAGAAATCTAGGGTTTCTTAAAATAGATATTTTAGAAATGCTTAATTTAGAAAAGTATGTCTAATGTAATTATTAACTTAAGAATTTTTTTTTGCATTAATTTTGATATAAATACAATTAGTATACTGATTTAAGAAGTTAGGCATGCAATTTTTTGTGGCAAAGTTTCAGGTCAAATGTTCGAAGAAATCAAAATGTAATTTTTTTTTTATAAGAGTTTTTTGTATCTTTTTTTTTTTTGGCGTTACGCTTAGAAAAAATAAGTGTTATTTTCTATATGTAAAACGAATAAAAAATTTTTCTCCAGATTTTAGTTTAAGAAATATAACCAAACTTCTTAGCATGCTTTTAAATAAGACATTGAAATTATTATGGCAGCAATCCGTAATTGTATTAAAGCATTTTTCTTAAAAAAATATGTATCGTTTGTAAGTATAGCGAATATAATTATTAACTTTTAAAAGTTGTTTGTACAATAACATAATACAAATAAATTTGGAAAACTTTCATGTTTTACAAGTACAATAAATATGGTAAAACGCTTCTATTATGCCGTTTAGAATTAAAGTCTTGTTATATTATTTAAAGCTCTTAATTATATTATTATTATGAATTATATTATTATTATGAATTATAATATTTAAAATATTTCGTTGTATTTTTTGGTGTTTTGTTTGCAAAAATTGAATGGTTTATTCTATCTACTCAATTTTTTATTCGATAAATTTGGAAATAATATACCTTCCAGAATTTTTAAAAATAATGTAGCAGAATTGCAAACCCTTTTAATTAAGGTACATTATTACGGCAGTCTTTTTTGTTTTCCCCCCATAAAGATGTAAAATAAAATGCTTAATTAACTTATATAATAATTGTGTAATAATTTTGTAATAATTTTGTGTAACTTGTGTAACTTGTGTAATAATTTTGTATAATATTCACATTATACAAAATTTAAAAGATAATGAGTAAATAAAGTTTTAAAAGATAATGATGACAAGATTATTTTATTTTATAATCTTGAGACAAAAGTCTTCAAGATTTTAATATCATCATGGTTTATAAAAAAATCAAAGATATCTTTTAATCGAGCAAAATAAATCTTTGTTGGTATCATAAATCAAATTGCTTTGCATAAAATCAAATTAATGTTCTACATGAAATGTTTACATCTACTCAGTAACTAAATGATCTTTAAATATCATTATCAATTTTTAAAGTATACAAATTTTCTTACCTATTAGAAGATTGGTTTTTAAGAAAAGAAAGGGGGGATATTAATATAAATTTTTTGCAATGATAAGTGAAATAATTCATATAAAATATTTATAAATTGTAAAATTTTGTTTTTGGTATTAAAATGCTTTGTAAAAACATTTATATTGCAACTCCTTAATGATTATCTAAAAATTTCATTAATAATTCAGTGAATAGGTAGGTAATGATGTGTATTTCTAAATTTTATCTTAATTTTTATTATATTTGATCTATTTGTTAACTATTAATACAAATAGAGCTTTCTCTTCTGTACTTTCTTTAAATAAATGACCGCATTTTTACTTGATAGTTAAAAGTTTTGAATTAATTAATTTATATATACATACAAGAAACGTTTATTTAGGAATTTGAAACTTCATTCACTATTGATTTTTTTAGGAATTCCGTTTTACGCAGTTTTCTACATTTACTTTAGTTTAAAGTAAAATGTTGATGGAGTTAAATATTTCAAACGTTAGAAAAGAGCTTTTACTGAAACTTATGTTTCATAGAGGTTTTAGAATCACGCGACATCCACTACGTAACTGTTTCTTTGAAATAAAAGTTTAACAAACCCGCATTCTTCTAAAGTTTCCATCACGAGCTTAAATTTTGCAGTACATCAAAGCAACCATACTTTCATGTATTCACGTAGCTGAAAGTTTTAACTAAGTTCTTTTAGTTTGAAAGATAATAAATTTAACTTACTATTTATAACATTATTAGCATATTATATAAACGCTTTTTTATTAATTGTATTATTGTATTACTAAAAAAGACGCTGAAATTTTTTAAATCACTTTTTAAAGTTGAATTACAAAAAAGTAATATGGTTATCTTTAAAGCCATTCTTCACTGTTAGAATTTTCCTTCTAAAATACGATAAAATAACCAGAAACAGTCTGTCCATCCAATTAACCGTGTATTTTATGATGAGAATTATTTTCAACTTTTACGGGTTTTAAATGGTTTACAACAGGTAAGATAAAAAAAAACCGTGAATACAGAAATATACGATTTTGTATTCATGTTGAACTATCATAGTTTTTGAACCATAAAAATGAGTTTTAAGTGGATTAGTTAGATTAGGCTTTTTGTTAGCTAATGGATGTTGAAGTTTTGTTTTGTCCGATAAATCGTGATATATAGCTTAATTAGTCTTTAATGGGAAATACTGGATTTTCTGTGTTCAGCAGCTCTGTAGACGTAGACATCTTGGCTATCTATAGTTGAATGACAGTATCGTATTTCAATAGTACAGGGTACTCGGAAGAGTACAGATACGGGAAACATTTAATGTGCTGAAGGAATGGAGGAAATAATGTAGTGTCAACTCTGGGATTCAAACCCTGGTAAAACTGATCATGAGATTGTTTGATTAAGCCTCTCGGCTATAGTATGTACCCATTTGAATGGCACTCAGTAACTTGACAAAGTGGACCTAGTTGGCTGGATAAAACTCTAGTTGTCTAACCGTATTAAGTGAAAGCAGTCAATAAACGATTTTTTTACATTATTTTTTAAAAAATAAAGAATTTTAGTCATTTGTTTCTCAACTATAAGAAAGAAATGTTTCTTAAAATATTCATTTAACTTACTTTTGAGGCAGCTATAGTTTTATCAATTTATTAATAAAAACATTTACCAATATTTTTTTTTCATGCAGAAAGCATTCCTTTTTTTTTAAATTGCTTTTTTACTGTTTTATTCAAAACTATTTAAATTAATTATACAGATTCATTTAAGTTAATCATATGGAACTACTTTAAACATTTATTTATGATAAATTCTGGACTATTGTAAAATAGTTAGAGCTTTAGAATATGCATCACTTGTTTATTGTCATTAAAAAACAGTTTTAAAGTCGAATTAAAAAAACAAAATTGTGTTAAATTTTATAAAAGAGTAAAAAATTAGTAGACAATATTTAATGATGCTTTTTAGAAAATAGCATTTCGGTAGATGACGCTAGCTTGCATTAGTGGATTTGTTTGCATTTTCATTTTTAACGATTCAGCAGTCCCTGAGCTAATTTTGTGACTTTTGATGATCGTCTTACCACAATGAACCACAAACTTTCAAATATTTGACGAAACTTTTTTTCTCATACATGCTTTCTTTTTTGTGTTTATCTTAGTGCTTTCATGGATTTCGCCCTTATTTTCTTAAAACCGTTAACACTGTATGATGAGATTGTACAAGGTTCGATGCGTTTTCTTATCAAGGAGGTTTCCCGGGTTCAATTTTCTGGAAATGTTTGAGTGTTTATTCACTTATGTTGTATTTTCTAATCGTTTTTAGGACATTATAAGCTCAAGGCTTTTGACTAAATTCATATCTCGGAGCAAATAAAGAAAATAATAATCTCAAATTGACAAATTGTAAGCTCTGAACATTTGCCAAAAAACGATTACGTCAAAGAAAGAAAAAAAAGTCAATAAAAATTTTAAAATGGTTATCACTTCTGAAAATAGACAATTCTGGGAACCATAGGACTTGTTTTTGTGAATTGAATAGAAATAATTTATTACAATAACTATGGTAACTGAGTGCAGAAATCCTCGAACAGTAAGTCGACAGCTGGTATAAAAGCTAGGATAACATTAAACTGGTATAATATTAAGCTGGGATAATATTAAGTCCCGGGACAATAATAAGTGTTTGATTTTTACTCAAAAATAAAGTGACAAACATCTGCTTGGTTTAGAATTTATTTTGCCAAGGTTACATAACAGATAATGATGGATAAAGTTTTTTAAATACTGCTGATTTATTAAATTTAAACTTATGGGCCATTTTATCCAAAGGGAAGATTAATTAAATGAATTATTAAGATTTTTTTTATGTTAAGTTTGTGAAAACAATCTGTTGAAAAAGATTATTTTTGGTTCATGAAAAAATAGTTTTTATATATATATATATATATATATATATATATATATAGAAAAAAAATCTGACAGTAAGTATACACTATCTATTCCTTGTATTCTAAAAAACCTCTAATAAATAACCTTGTTTTCTAACTAATTCCTTGTATTTAAACGTAAGAGGTTACACCCATAAAAAGTAAATAATTTTAGTTAATTTTATTTTGTATATCAGAAAAAATTGGATAGTTTATACCAATCTAGCTACCGCTATGTAATACCTGTTTTGAAATGCATATTTTACAATGTAACATGCAACTGTAAATGCTTTGAATGTCTTATAAAACAATGTATTTTAAAATGCTAATGACAATTCCTTTTTATTTTTTAGCGTTGATCCGAGGTGCTTTCGATAATAATTAAAGTAGATAATTAGAGAATTCAGTTCTGAGTAGAAGTGGTTTCATTCAGTTATAGTTTTTTATTTTTTATTTTTTATTATTAACAAATCACTTTATACAAGGCCTTAATTTCGAAAATGCAATTAAAAATGAATAAGAAATCACATATGTTTTTATAAATGTAAGCACTTTGGTATTTACATTGACTTAAAAAAAAGTTGAAATAGAGTAATTGGAATTAAAATTCTCAGAAATTCTTTCAGAGAATATTAATCTGTAAAGATTTAAGTATTCATTAGCATAATTAAGGCTTTTCTTGGAATAATGGATTAAAAACTAGTTTTTTTTTCGAAGTTTTAACGAGCAAATAAAATTAGTTAAAAATTTATTTTAGTTTTTGAGACGTCACATTATTTTTGAAGATGACAGAATGAAATGAAAAACATTTTTTTGGGAATAAATAACTTGAAGTTATGAACTTATTTTAAAAATTTAGAAAATGTGTGCATTATCACTGTAGCACCTATTTTGAAAAGATTACCTCATCAAATGTTGAAAAGATTACATTATTACAAACTATGAAGATTTATTTAATATTAGACGCACTGGACAAGCCAGTTATCCTACATTCTCAGTAAAATAGATTCAACGTAGAATCTTTATATCTCTACTTTGATCCACAATACGGTACTAATTAACTATCACCTTAATAAGGTATTAAAATGTATCATGTTTTCGTCAAAGCTTAACAATATTATCATGTAATCAAATGAATAAAAGTTTGATAATATGGTTTAACTTAGTACCACATTAAAGTTGCAGAAGTTTGAACGATATTATGGTTCAATACAGAACAAACTTTCTAACCGTGCAGAGTTTGTTCTTTGATTAAAAGAGTCAATGTTTCGTTGAGTATTTCTCAATGAACATCGGAACAAAACACATAACGAAATCTATAAAGCGAGTAGTCTATTGCGTATTGTCTAAACTTATATTTAGCAGCTTAAAAGTTAACATAACATTAAATGTATCCTTTTTATGTAAATTTTATTATACATTTATTCATTTATTATGTAGATACATTTATTTATGTTAATTTATACCACATTGAAATGTATAACATATTTCTATATTGAATGTATAATAGGACATTGAAATTTACCTCTTCGTAAGTTCCAACTTTTCTCACAAATAAATTTTTATGAAAATTAGTAATCAAAGTTTTTTTTGTTCAAACTTCGTAAAAAATACTTAAAGGTTTTTTTTTCTGTCTTTTTTAAAATTTCCAATCAGAATTTTTTTCCCAACTGATGACTAAATTTCTCAAGTTTTTTTTATCTTTTATCGGTAATTATTTGTTAATATAAAATTTTAAGCTTTATTTCGTTATTTATATCATGTTCAAATGGGTTTCAACTATCTTACGATTGATTGATCAATTGTAAAAATTAAATAAAAAATCCTAAAAAAATTAAATGAAAAATTGTACAATGTAAACAAGCAAAGAAAGAGCGAATAAACAAAAAACAACAAATGAATTTTTTAAAAATCATATTCGATATTTCCTTATGTATAAAAAACAAGCTAAAAAACAAACATGTTAAAATACTTCATTGTTAATTCTAATTCCAATTTTATGTTATTTAAAAGAAAATGAATTTATTAATTATAAAAATATCTGTATTCATTTGAAACCATAGAAAATTTAGTCTTGATTGAGCTATTTATCTTTTAGCTTAGTTAGAGAAACAAACATCTCAGATTACTCATTAAAGACAAATTAACAAGCCATACAGAAGAAATGACCAATAATTTAATCTTCAGAAAAGCAATGGCCTCTCTAATAAAACGATGCTCAAATCTCACAAGAAAAAAAGGTCTTACATAAAAGAAATTATATAAACGGAATAAATGTCTTAATTTCCTTTACCTCCAATCCACCAATAAACTTCTACTTCTTCTCTTTGTAACATACTTTCTAGAATTTTCGAGGAAAAGTTAGTAAAAGAACTATTTCCGTTTCACTGAATTGTAGAAAAAAATAATTTGCTTCTTTGAGTAAAGGACTGCAATCAATAGTTGTTTATGTATGCCTTGATTATTTTAAAAATAGAAATTACTTTAATTATGTCATAGAGTACACTTTGCGTTTCATAACATATATCTTATTTATTACTATTTCATTTACTAATAACATAAATTTTTAATTACCGATTGAATTAATTGCAGAGTGCTTTCTGTTGTATTTTACTTCATTATAAAACCTAATTATCTTAAGTATCACTAAATTATAACTTAAACATACGTGTGTTTTAAGTAAACACAAATCTGAAATAATATAAGATTATTTTTTATCGTCTTGCATTGTTGATAAGTATAGCATTGTTAATAAGTATATAAGACACTGAAAAAATAAAAAATCTATTTTGTTCGTATGGTCTAACCGAATGCACCACTCACAATTTCTTAGAACTAATATTAAGTTATTAGAATAGATAAATAATAACAGAAATATTTTATTATCTGCATATTTTTGGACATACAAGTATTAATGTTGTGTTATCTAAATTCTGGTAGTAATTACTTGATATATTCTGTTACTTTGCTCCTTTCTCAGGAAAATAATATTTTTGATTTCAGTCAAAAGAAATATTAGTTTAAATGCCATTATTACATACTGCAAATGTCGGAAAATATTTTCTCTACTTATAATGATACATTTATTCAGACTGCTCCATAATCACGTCTTTAAAAATATTTTTGACCCTTTGTATATATTTACCCCCTTTATGTATATTTTTGTCGTGATTGAAGTAAAAACCATTTACACATTAGGGTCTCGAGTTAATTATTTAAGCGAGTAATAAAAAAAAGCGCTATCAAAACTTAACGAATTATTTCTGAGAAAGGCGAGATTAAGAACATCAATACTTGTTTGGTTGCAACAGGAAACCTTCAGGGATTAAGATGTGATTAATAGAAACGATGCCAAGTTCACTCAGGGAACCAAACTCGTTTTTTACCCTGTTTTCCTCGTTGTAATTCGATAGTTTATTTCTTTCAAGTTAAAATGATATATGCACACTTTTAAGATTTTATTACAACCTTCAATATATATTATTTTATTTCAGTTCAACCCTTCGTGTGAGTACTTTTTCTTTTTTTTTTTTTTAACTTCATTCTTGATATAGATTGTAAAATTTGTCGCGTAACGATCAGTTTTTCACGTACTCGATATCAAATCGAATGGTCTTTGAGGGTTATGTCAAACATACTAATTAATCTGTTCAGACAATATTTTCAATTAAATCAGAAGCAAAAAGGTACTTTCTCTGAATAAACATACTATTTTTTCAACTGATTTGGATTCCCTACCCTCAAACTGCAAAAGATATCCGCAATTTGATAAGTATGGTTCCAATAGTTAGGTTACGAAAGCTGCCCAAAGTTTGGACCCATTAATATTTATTTTACTTTTTGCATATTTAACAATATCTTGAAAGCATTTTAATTGAATTGAAAACTTTTGCACACAATTATAAAATTTATCATGCAATAATTATATTTGCAAGATAATTCTATGCAAAACATAATTTTTAATAATCATTTATTATTTTCTATTTTATTTAATAATCGTGGGAAAAACTGAGTTTTTATATAATATTAAAGAATGTATTTTTATAAACAAAATTTCAAAGTTTAAGTGAAATCGATCCCATAGATCCTGAAAAATCGAATTTTTAAAAAGCCTTATATTTAAAACTTGATTTCTCAGAATCGTTTCGACCAACTTCGTTCAAGTTCTGGGTTTTTCCATATAAAACTACATTATTTAAAATAATGCAAAAATTGTACCCCCTACAATTCAAATTTGTTCAACTATTACGAAAATTATAAAAAGATAAATGATTTAAAATCACTTTTTGCACAGAATTATCTCTTGATAAACGAATTTTACAATTGCGCGCAAAAATATTTCAATTCGTTTCGAAATTTCTCCAGATATGGGTAATTCTCATGACAATTTACCGTCTGCTCCAAGATCTAATACTATACTACTAAAAGAACTTTTTTCTTTAAATTTTAATAAATAGCATTGCTGTTAGTATTTTGAAATGATCTTGTACTAGCATTGGCTGTTTTGTATATTTAAAAAATTTAATTGAATTTCAAAATGTCATTTTCGTGGTATGTCACAATTAATATTCCCAATAATTACTAGCTTCAAAACATCCCATAAATTTTTCAATATCTAATTTTTTTTTATCTCAACCGTTGTAAGCATTTCTAGAATATATTTGGAGGATATTATTAACAAAAACTTGGTAGATTTTTTTTTTCTGTCAATAATTTGTTTGTCACAATAAAATATGTCATTTTCCTGGCTACTTTTATTTAATGATTTTTAACCAAAATAGATAGCTCCCGCAATCAATATCTTATGTTATTAGATTGATTAGAATGCCATCCTATCTGAACATGCCTTATTGTATGAATAAAATACCAACATTCTGGTTCACGACCTATTTCAAAACATTTTTTAAGGTGAATAGGTTTTTATGTTGTCGTTTCCCAGTCTTTTTTAAATCATTAGTAACATAAACTAAATAGATTTACCTGAGTTATTCCAAAAAATCCTGTTATTTTCTGGGGAATGTAAACATCTTAGGTCGAAATCTTAAATTAAAGTTAAGTGCTATATAATAGCAAATTGTCATTATCCTGGCTTACAAATGCCAGGACATTGAAACAGTTACCAGAAAATTTATTAAACAGTTGAATGTAAGGAGAGAAAGCAAATATTAATCTGATACCAAGTTTATGTAAGATTGTAATATGCTTGAATGTAATCAAAGTTATTATTTTTTTTTTGTTTAGTGATTGATTATCATACACAATTTTATTATGTACATATCAACAACAAAAACATTTTTGATTCTTTCTACAGCGGCTAAAACAATTAATTTAAGCAATTCATGGTCCATCTAACGCAAAGGGTTAAGTAGAGTTACTTACTATTAACTTAAAATGACTGTTTTCTTAACCAAGCTAATATGTCATTTTTCTGGCATTCAAAATTTGGTGAATTTCTATTTTTTTTTCTTGAGCAAATGTCATTAAACTACACTGCTATCTGTAAGATATTAATAAATGTAACTAAATAAATATACAAAAAAAAATTAGATTATTTTGAAGACTTTAAATATCAAGAAATTTTTTGTTCCGAACAGTTGAAAAATCAGAAAACAATCAAATCGTGATTATAAACAAATATTTAAAAAATATTGTACCAAAATTTTATGTATCATATTAAATAAATATTTTAAATTTAATTATAAAAGGGTATGCTGTCCGCTGAAATATAATTCAACATAATTGAGATATGGATTGTAGAGGATAGCTACTAAACCCTCTTCCTACTTTCAATAATTTAGACCCCATAATTTTAAATTACCAAGTCTAAATAAATAAATATTTTCATTTTTCTCATAGTTATTATGTACAAATATGAGAAACAGATGTTTAAGATATTTTGAATATGCATGTAATGTATTAGTTAGAAATGTGCTAGCAGCGAATATGTTTTCTATGAATAAATGAAAACTTATTCAAAAAGATAAATTAGCGATTTTGGGGCTAAAATAGAACACAAAAATTACGAAATTTCATATGAAAATAATTTAAGAGCGCAATCAATAAAGAGCATTTTGGCATAATTACATTTTAAAAAATGCGTTCAAAACGATAGTTTGAAAATCACTGTACCTTAATTTTTTTTCCCGATGTCATTAGCTTGTCACGTGTCAAAGATTGGGTTAATTTTCCATTCCCATGTGCAGTCACTAAAAGCTTGAGCCAGGATGACATTTCTTGTTTCAGTCCAGTTCAACTCCAAATCAGAAGTTTACGCGTTCAAATAATTTCCAAATCAACATTTAGCTTTTGTGGTTCGTGTATGTTGGTACATTGCATTTTGAAAGAAAAGTATCGTTAAAAATTTAAAACTTCGTTTTTTAAACAAACATTCTGTATTAATAAACATTACAATTAACTTTGTGAATTGCATGGATGCAGAATACCAGATGTCATTAGAATTATAAATAAGAGTATTGCAACATTCATCTAAAAAAAAAAAAAGAGAGAGAGAGAGAGAGAGAGAAAGAACAAATTTATTTATTTTTATTTATTTATTGTTTATTGCTTTATTAAAATTACATTCATATGCAGGCTTGTGTGCTCAATTTAAAAGCCTTATAAGGCTTATAAGCCTTTTTCAAGTAGAAGGACTGATAAAACTATTCAGAGAAGGACGTAGAATATATCCAGGGTTGCGGCGGGATTTGAACCCTCCACGTTTTGTATTGCGTTTGGCGAGCGATACAGCTCTGCCAGGGAGGCCAATTTATTTATTTATTATTGGTACAACATACATTTGTAAGCTTCCGTGATCAATTAAGGATTATAAACCTTGGTCAAGTAGAAGAACAGATAGCACAATACAGAGAAGGACAGCAAGAGGATACATCCGGGATTCGAACCCGCTATCTTCACGCTTTGCACAGCGTTTGACGGAAAATATTGCTGGGCCAAGGAGGCTCCTATTTTTGGTTACTTATTGGTACACGTACATGCAGGTTTGTGAGCTCCGTACGTAAAGGTCTAGAATAGCCTGGCTGGTAGGAAGTTGGGCCCATGTTCGAGAAGTGGCGACTTCTATTCCCGTGGGTAGAAGAATACCCGTGTACGAAAAAGGGACTGGCGCCTGCTAAATCTGTCGGAGTCACAAAGTCCTTTAAGTTCCCATAACAAATCAATAACTATGGGGCCAGGGAATCGAAATATTGATCGTAATCTGGTTCAGGTCAAAATTTCGATCTGAGGATGGAAGGTTTGAATATGCCCGCCATGTAAAACGGGATGTAACTGATGTATAATGTCTCCTGATCATCTTCAGGGATGTTTCTTAGACCGTTGCCAATAGCCCATTGTGCAGCTCTAGTGTGACGTAAATAAAAATCCGTTCCGTCCCGCAACTTTACAGAAGAGTGGTTTATAAGCCTTTGTCAAGTAGAAAAGCGGTACGAAGGTAATCCAGGGTTTCGGTGAGATTCGAACCCGCTACAGAGCGTTTGGTGGTCAGCACCACTCGGCCAGGGAGCTCCACATATTTTTTTTATCACATATACTTTTACACGCCTTTGTGCTCATTAAAATATATGGCTTATAGTTCTTTGTCAAGAAGAACAGATAGTACAAGTTTTAGAGAAAGGCATTGCAATGCTACATCCATATATAAGGTGAGATTCGTACACGTTACCTCTACACTAGAGAGCATTTAGCGAAATGGTGCGCCTGCTCTGTCACGAAGACCTCTCAAATTTGTTGCAAGTTTACATATAGGTGAAAGTGAACGAACACAGCTTAGTTTATTCAGTTCCCTCATCGTTTGTTAATCCCATCGTTTTCACTTCATTGCATAATAAATTCATGACGGTTGCACTGCTCTTGGTGCCCAGTTTTATGATGAACACAAGATTAAGCCGTTCAGATAAGGAAACATATAAAATTCAGCATAGAGGATTACAAGTTCAAGTTACTCTGCTCCGTCCACCATGGAAGACTTGTAATTCTCCGTAAGAAAGACGTCCCACAGTAGAATGATCGTATAACACGGTTTCCAGTAGAACACCGAAGCCAAGTATCATTGACTGCGGTCAGTAAGCGGGTGGGTGGCCACTTTGATCACCCTGCAGAGGGATCGAGTGTGTGCAATATCAGTCCTCGCTAAAATGTTCCACCGTAAAAGGCTTGACTTCACGCTCAGGTCGTTGGTTAACGAAGCAGAGAGCTATCCCTTCTGCAGAAGATCAAAGTTGCGATGGCATGTCATCGGATCATCCTCAGGGATGTTTCCAGATCGTCGCCAACAGCCCATTGTGCATCTCTAGTGCAACGTAAATGAAGTAAAGAAAGACATAACGTTCGAGGATAAATTCGTTTACTCATGAGGTTGCATGGAGTAAAAATGAGCAGACATAAAGTTTGGAAGGTAAAGCTATACTTCACCAGAGAACACCATATTATGTAGTCCGAAGCAAGGGTAGATAAGAAGTAAAAAAAAAGTGACTGCTTTCTTTACAAGCATATAAAAATGCGTAAAAAAATAATTTCCATACTGCCATTTGCTGTTTTTAATAGGTTTAAGTGACTTTACTAACATTGTACATTTAATTTGATATTTTATTTCATTTTCAATTATTTTGTTTACATTACAAAGCATTTTATTTCTTCTCCTTTTACTCATATCTCACAAAGTCTTCCAAGTTCCCATAACAAATCAATCGCTTGGTGTACTGGATTGGAGATAGATCGTGCTCTGGTTCAGTTCAAAATTACGATCTGTGAATGGATAAATGGGGGTGAAAGTGTCATCCGTGTAAAGCGGGACATGACGTATAATGTCCTGGATCATCCTCAATAATGCTGCGCAGACGGTTACCGATTACTCATTGTGCTGCTCTAGTTCGACGTAAATAAAAAGAACCGTAAAGTACTGTAAAGTACCCTACCGTACCTCATTCATATCAATAAATAATTTATTTTTGATACGAAAGAATTTTATTCAGTGAATGTTTTTTTAAAAATATTTTCTTCATTACGCTTAGTGGGGTGAAGAACTAAGTTACCTGTAAATTACTTCACCGCCTAGTAATTCGATGGCTTCAATGCTATCCGCACACTTTTGACGTTATGTCGACACCTCTTCTGTTCATTTTTCCACTTGACCCAAGTTTTTATTCGTGTGTAAACTATTTTCCAGTCATGAATGTTTTTAGTTTCAGGAATAAATGAAAATGACTTAGCACACGGGAAACACACGTGCCCAAGGGATTATTTGGTACCAAGATAAAAATCACTTGACCTAATGATTTTTACTGATCATTCGGTCCCACATGAAAAGATATGTAATTTCAGGAAGGATTCTAGAGAATTTTTATTTAAGGAAAAAATCTTTTCATTTATATTTTAAACTTCAAATAATAGCTTTCTTAAATAAAGTAACTCATATTTTAATTATTTTTAATTATTTTCCATTAGTGAAAAATGAGTAAATGTCCCGTAGTGGACTAATCGTAAAGATTCGATTTCTTATATAACACCGAAGTCAAGTATCACCGACAGCCGTCAATGGACGGTTGGTTGTTCAATTTGATCAGTCTGGGAAGAGACCTAGGGTGTGTAGCTTTGACCCTTTTAATCTGTTCTACTGTAAAATACTCGATTTTGTCATTGGGCTACTAAAGCGGGGAAGCCATTCCCTCTGCAGAGGATAAAAATTGTGGTGGCACGTCTTCGGATCATCCTCAGGGATGTTTCAAAGACCGTCATCAATAGCTTACAATGTTAGCATACGTTTCTTGTTTTTCAGTGGCGTCATTTATGGCTAAGAATACGACTTAAGCCACAAACACGTCACGCCCTGTTTATAGGGCGAACCTATACATCCACTCATTCATCCATAGATCGTAATCTTGACCTAAACCAGAGAACGATCAAACTCCAATTCCATACCCGAGGTATGATTTGCAGTGGGAACATGGGGGATATTGTGACACGACAGATTTAACGAGCACCAGTTATCAAACACCGGAGAATCTTCAGCTTGCGGGGATCAAACTCACGACGTCTTGGACATGGGTTCAATACCCATAGCCTATTATTCAGCTCTAATGCGACGTAAATAAAGTGCTACTACTACTAATACTATATTCTCCAAAACTCTACTAAAGTTAATACGAATAAGTTAGAAAGATACAAAGAAATCTCCTAAAGAGTTTCCATAACTCAATAAATTGTTACAAATTCCTATATAAAAAAAAAAACTCTTAAATTTATGTTTACCATTTTATGAAATATTTTATATAAAAAAACATAAAAGCACATGCAATTAGGAAAAAAGTGTGCATGCTAAGATAAATTAATTGTACGAATAAAAGCTTTTAAAAGATTAGCGAAGCTCATCCTTTATTCAAAAAATGAATTCCGTTTATTAAAACCTTTCTTCCTAACTTAATAAAACCAATTATTTTAAAGATGTATTTTTATTACCTCGCAAAATTAATGAGTTTTTATCAAATACATTAAGTTATCTTCATAAAATTAAAGTTCTTTTATTTAATTTTGCAGCTTATATGCAAACACTAAAAAATTATAAGTTACTAAAAATGGTGTTTTTTAATAATACTTATTAGAAATTTCATATAAAAATAATATTATTTCATTTTATTGATTTATTTGTACTTTCATACTGGTAATTTTTTCTATTAAGGAGCTTTAAAAAAATTTACCACAAAACCCGAAAAAGCGAATATTAAATTTTATTTAATTGTATATTAAATTTACGAGAATATTAAGAAAATTGAATTTTTAAATAAATTAATGAAACAAGTTCGAAACAAAACAAGAAGTTAATACTGAGTATCATGAAAATTTGTTTTTTTTTTCAAAATATAAAATTTCAAGTTTTCATTGATATCACATGTTTAGCAATTTTTTTAGATTTTTTTAGAATTAGAAACTTTTTAACCCTTTCAAAATTGGCCTAAAGTTTCATCTTTTTATAACAAGAACGTAATTTTATTTTTTTTCAAAAGTATATATAAAATGAATTTCAGTTTTTAAATTCAAATATGTTGTTGTTGTTGTAGTTGTAGTTCATTTACGTCTCACTAGAGCTGCACAATGGGCTATTGGCGACGGTCTGGGAAACATCCCTGAGGATGATCCGAAGACATGCCATCACAATTTTGATCCTCTGCAGAGGGGATGGCACCCCTGCTTCGGTAGCCCAACAACCTGCACGCGAAGTCGAGCACTTTACGGTAGCACATTTAACGAGGACCAATACCGCACACCCTCGGTCCCTACGCAGGCTGATCCAAGTGGTGACCAGTTATGACCACTGACCGCAGTCAGTGATGCTTGACTTCGGTGATCTGCTGGGAACCGTGTCTTAACGATCAGTCCACTGCGGGACAAATTCAAATATGTTCAGTTCAAAATGCTAACAGTGAAAAACTATTCAAGAAATGTTCAAAATCTTCTGGCATTCATATTAAAACTTAAATTTTCATTAAGAATTGTCATATTTTTAATTTTCGTTTTAATCCTAAGGTTGGGCTGTGACTTAAATTTCGAGTTTGATAAAGTTTTTACAAAGATTCCGAGTAACCTAAATGTTATATTTGATACATACATTTTTCGCCACTTTAAAATTTTTATCTTGCAACCTAAAATTTGCAATTTAAATTGCGCGTTTCTGATAAAAAATAAAAATAAAAAAATGACCCTTTGGATCCATTCTGGGTGACTTTAATGTTACCCAGTTTTTGTTAAATGTGTGAACACAGAAACACTTTTTATCAACTTCAAATTTTGAATTTTACAAGTACGTCTTCCCAACACTCTATTTGTAAATTGAAGCCTTTTTTAAGCATTTTATAGTACTCGAAAAGACTGCGTGACTGTTATTCGAATTTTGAAGAACAAGTTATGTTTCCATCATCAACATTTGAATTTCTGATTAGATTCCATTTTAAATGAGATTTTTGTTAATTACATGAAAAAACATGCAAAAGCATGATTTTGTGAAAAATTGAGTTTATTATAAATTTAAAATCTTTTTACTCTTTGATTTCTAAAAATACTTTAATTTTGTTAGCCCAAGTTATAGCAGTTTTTGTGCAAAATTATAATAATGGATACACTAACGATTTTAAGTCCTTAAATGCGTTTATCTTAAAATTAGATTTTTTTCCCTACATTTTACACTACTTTTAGCACGACTCTTCATGCTGTATTTCAAATAGTTGTTTACAATTATGAGTGTTTACGATTATAGCACACATGAGCTACAGACTAAGAGAAATTTTCTTTTTTACTTTTTTATGCATGTTTTTTAACAAAAGCAAGTGCTGAAGTTTTTAAAAATTTGCTTTTTTAACTACATTGATCCCTAACACTTGCACTTGCTTTTAAGATAATTGTTCAAAACATAGTTGACTGCTGCCTTCTAAATAAAATCCTCAAATTTTTTTGTTTTAGGCGATAAAATTTTTTTTAGTGTTTAGCGACGCAAAAAATGCCTTATTTTTACCAATCTTAAGATATATATATTTTTTTCAAATATTGATTTTTTAATTTGCATTTTTTCACTGTGAAATAAAGGGTACTCCATGTTTTTTGTTCGAGAAATTTCATGTATTTTTCGCATTTCTTTTTCCATTTTTTTTTATTATGTTGAAACCGTTTTCTGGGAAATGTTCTGAGCAAACATTTCATCACATAGATTAAATGACTATCTTCCCTTATTTAAAGATACGATTTTAAATCAAAGTTTAAGGCGCAATCTGAGTTCCTGCTTTTACAATTTAGTAATTAATAGGACATAAAATAAAATGAGCATGAGTGAATGCGTGTTCCGTCATTTTCAGAAACCGAACCCGCCAAACATGCTAGCCAAGCAGGAGCACTCGACGCTTACACAATCCCGTCATACTGTTTAGCTCGTTATAAACTAAAATAAATTATGTTCGTGAACTCTCAGAATGCATCAACAAATAATAACTTGTACGTCATCCTCCAAAATATTTTTAAAAACTACTGAGAATACCTCATATGTATAAATTAACAGAATTACCAATAGATAACCGTGAAAAATTACGAAATTTAAGTTCCGGTCACCAAATAGTAGAGTTAAGGAACATTAGCGCGAGGTACTGCTTGTTAAAATTGCTACGAATTTCAAAACCAATTTTTAAGAAAATAGTATTTCTCATATCTTGAAAAAAAAAAACATAATCTTGAACTGATTTTTTATTTCCTTTATTATTTTCTTTATTCAATTTTAAACAACTTACTTGTTTCGTATATAGATGTTTTTAATTTATTTACATTCAATTAAATTTTTTAACTATTTTGAAAATTGCAAACATAATTTATTTTAACTTTCTTCAAAATATTGATTTCCAAGTTTTTTTTTTAATTTTAATTTTTGTTCTGAGAGCGGAAGGTGTTTTAGAAAAATTTTGTAATCAAGTTAAACTTAGAAGGAATTTATGAAATTGAAACTTATGATTGATATAAACAATCAGACAAGACATTGTTAAAGTCATCCACTCGATCCGAGTAAGTCGTTTATTTAGAACACAGTGACCCGATAAAACTGTTAATAATCTGACTAAACTGTTATCTTTCAACAATCAAAGTGTCACCAGTAAATTGGCAAAGATATCCATTGATATGACAAGATAAAAACCAAGAAATTACTTTCTTGTCTTTATCCTACTGATGAATTCTTGTCTTTTATCCTACTGATGAATTCTTGTCTTTTATCCTACTGCTGAAGCTTTATGATTGAGACACCGAAACACGTATTTTGCGACTTGTGATTTTAAATACATTTAATGAATTTCAGTTAGTTTTTATTTAAAATTTATAGTAAAAAGCTCGAATGTTCTATTTTGTTAGTTTTTAATAATATATCAAATTAATGAAGAAATATTTCAATGTTAACAACAACTAAAACCAAAAGTGATTTATAAGTTTCTTTTATCATATTAGAATAATGCATTAAAATAGTTTTATTACAGCTATCAAATCCCAACTAATCGTATTTTTACAATATTCCAAATTTTTAACTTGCTGTCGTAGTTACAGTTATTATTTTTTAAAAATACTTATGGTCATCTTTAAAGTATAATTACAGTTTATACTTGTTACAGAAGTGTGTTTTTCTCTACTGCCATTATAAAATATCTAAGCTTTTTTTTCCTGTCTCTATTTTTAAAAGAATACTGGCAATCGTTAATCGTTGATTTTGATGATAGCATGCACAATATTATATTTTATAACTGGCGGTGAACAGCCGACTTAATTCTGAGTTTACAACTACTAATCTTCTACTTCATCGCGTAGTAATTTTGAACCCAACCCAGAAAATAAGGAACTCCTGGGTCAAGTATTAGGAGAAACTAGTCTTCGTCGAAGACTTTTTGATGGAACTACTCCGCATTACAAAAAAAGGCTCTGAAAACCTCCCTGGGTTCGTCTGACATCAAGGAGACTCTAACCCATGATCCTACTACCACTGGGGATATTTTACGTCAGTACTGTGGTCGGTGGAGACGGCGTCAGAATTCATAAAAACCAGCCATCTCTGGGATTCGAACCTTCACTTCACTCATTGGAATAGTGCCCTATTCCCTAAGCCACCAGGATTCAGACAATTTTATTAACCCATTAAACGCCGCTACATAAACCATTTCGAAAAAATTGGAAATTGCGTATGTTTTAAGGTTTAATAAACATTTCTAATCATATGAGCTTTTATTTTTTAAAAAACTTTATTTATATTAAAGATATAATAGGGTCCCAAAATGGGAGACTTGGCGTTTAATGGGACTAACATAGCTCATTTACGCACTGCGCTACAAGTTAATTGTTTAGTTTCATTACTTGTATACATTTTGTTAAAAATAATAAAATCTGTTTTAATGGGATCAATAAAGTTAAATATGAAATAAATATGTCCCAAAATGTTTACAATTTCTTGCAAAACATCTCAATAAAGCATCAAAGCACTTTGGCCAACTTGTCGGTGGTATCAATATTATCATTATTGTATAAATGAATGTACTTTTTTATGTTTTTAATGTTTTACGACATTAACTACTTACGACATTTTATATAAAGGGCAGATTGCAATCATTTGCATTGCTCCAGTATAAATCCTCTTGCCGCATTGAATGGT
The DNA here is from genome assembly GCA_949128135.1 of Parasteatoda lunata. Classification (NCBI taxonomy): domain Eukaryota; kingdom Metazoa; phylum Arthropoda; class Arachnida; order Araneae; family Theridiidae; genus Parasteatoda; species Parasteatoda lunata. The sequence continues at coordinate 44,226,135 of OX421980.1, forward strand.
ATTCGCTAAACAATAAGATTCCTAAAAAAACATCTAACATCTTTTCAGATAAGGAAAATACATAATTATTGTTTTGCTTAGCGTATGTTAATGCCTCTTCTTTTATCAGATCAAAATACATTTTAAATATTACTGATGATAATATCATAATTGCCAACCAGGAAGTCTTAGTTTCCCAGAATATTCAAAGCGGTAGCCAAATAACAATTGGAGTTACATTTAATGTGTTTAATTTTGCCCGCATTTAAAAACTTAATTTGTTGTTGTCCGCATTTAAAAGCTTTAGTTGTTAAAAAATATTCTGAAGTTGTTTGTATGTAGTGGTCGGAAAAAAATCATTCAAAGTTTAATTTAATAAATTAATAATGAGTTGATAAATCATAAAATTTACTACAATCTAAATATTCAAATAAAAATGCTCGGATAAATCGAAACAAAATGGCCGGCATGATAATATAAACAATTTACTCTTGTCTACATATTTACTATTTTTTTTTCAATTTGTCAGTAAAACCATGATATCAGTTAAGAATTGTTAATGTATTTCAAAAGTTATTTTTACTTTTTAATCTCTTTTTAAAAAATTTAATAGAATGCTTTAAAAGTATAAAAATTGTTATAATATGTAACGTAAAATTTTATGACAAAATTTTAAACTTGAAAGTTATGAGAACAAGGTTTTTACTTTTACCTGTATTTTAAATCCACCAATCGAAATTCGGGTTAGGAGATAGGCTCAGAATGCGGAGAAAAAGTGATAGGATGATTATATAGGATACGGAGTAGGTAACTCTTGTTTTTAGAAAGATCATGACAGCTATACATGTTCTAGGAATCAAATTTGAAAAAAAAAGAAAATAATAAAATGAAACAGTTATAGAAGCAGTCAACTGATATTTGCGATTTATTATTGTATTTTCTGAAATAATACTGCTATATTTTTGTTATGATATTTTAAATTCTGTTCTATGACCAAAGAATATAGACAATTACATTTGGAACGGACTTACTTTGAAGATTTCTATTGTTCATGAAATAGAAGCGGTTGTTAACTTTTCTAAAAGATTTTTGTGTCTGGTCAAAGGGTAAAGATTGCTGGTTTTGGAAAAGGAAAACCTTTGATATATGAGAATAATACAAGCTTAGTAGAATTTTGTTTTTGTGATTTGTAAACGCATCTTTGGAAGTTCAAACGGAAAAAGTTAAGAAAATAAGTTATCTAATTGAATTTTTTGCTAATCATTTTGTCTGTAAATTGTTATATTTATATTATTTTCAAAAACTGTTCTTTACATTATTTATACTTAATAAAAAATTTAATTATTCGAGTTCTGTATTAAGGCTATCATACTTTCAACACTCCAGTCTTTTTATAAGTATGCCGGGAGCTGCCGGGATAGCCTGGTTGGCAAGGCGCTGAACTCACATTCGTGAGAATGGAAGTTCAAATCCTGTCGGCTGAAGACAGGTAGTAAATGGTGACTGGTGCATGTTAAAATGGTTGGCTCGCAAAATACTGCATATCCTCATAAAAAAGTATACCTCTGGTGTTACTGAATTGATGATTGATTGTTCTCTGGTTCTAGTCAAAACTACGATCTGTGGATGAATGGATGTATGAATGGGTTCGGCCTATAAACGGGTGTGACGTATGGAAGAGGCAGAAGTCGAAATCTTGGCCAGAGATGGCGTCACTGTAAAATAAGAACAATCGCATCCCCCAACGCCTTAGTAGCCTACGACAACAACAATAAAAGTCTTAATTTATTTAACGTAGAATCGATTTTGGCACGTGATTTTTTTTTCCAATTAACTTTTTTTTAATATATAATATGGCAGTGTTTCCCAAACTTATGAATTTTGTGTACCCTTTCTAAATTTTACGTAACGCTGTGTACCCCTAATAAAAAAATTAATGTATTTTTTACTATAAAAAATGCACAAAAGTTAAAAATCACAACTGGCTGTTGACACCACTAAATATTAACTGTTAACTCTGCAAAAAATAGCCAATAGAAAAATACGTAATCATAAATTTTCATGGTTAGTTTTCTTTTTAAATAAAACTTGGAAATTTTCATATGTTGCAAGATATTTCGCATAAGAACGCGTACCCCCGCTAAACTGTTCCCGCACCCCTGGGGGTACGCGTACCACACTTTGGGAAACACTGTAATATGGCAATGTATCGGATGTAAAATAAAATACTAGAAGCTATGCGAATATAAAAAATATGGTTAACAACAGGGTTAAACAGGGTTTGAAATTGGTATGACAGTTTCTTCGGCAATTTTAGATCGCATTAGTTTTATAGCAAATTTGATCATTTTATACGAATTTATAAATTCATTTCCTAGTAAGAATGCTTTATTCTATTGAAACTTTGTATTTATTTATATTGATCGAGTCTTTAGAATGTAGGGCATTTATTTCATTAGCTTCTAGTTTGTGAAAAGTTCTCTTTTGATAATAAATAGTGATTAATGATGATTAGAAAAATTAATTTTTCTTTTTTTTTTATTGTTTCTGATACTTATTTTGTCGATTATCAAAACTGGTTGAATTATTGTTCTTTAGTTATTGAAACTATTAATTGTCAAAAAATTATAACAAATATTTGAATGCAAGAAAAATGTCCTAATTAATCATACTGTATCAGCTTAGAACTGTGTCAGTGTAATAATATGTGCAATGATAAGAAAAAGCACTGTTTAGTATCATGGGTTTTATTTATGTTTGTAAATAAGATCTTAAGAGCATGACACATTTTATTAAAACATAGGTAATATTAAAAGAGTAAATTTATTTTTAGCTGCGAAATATTCTCGTTAAAAATATATAATATTGATTCTTATTAAAAAAAAATCACTCGTCATCGTATATATTGAAGTTTTGATGGAATAAAAATTTAGAAAAAAGGACAAATAACTCACATTATTTAATAATTTCATTGAGTTTTAATGATTGTATTAAAATTATACATATTTTTAAAACATTAAGAAATAAGTCTTGTGAAACATTTTTACACGTAGGCAGGTTTGTAAAGTAATAGGTTTACGGAAAAATAGCCTCAAACTTAGTTTTTCGAAAACTTAAGTGAGATGGCGCCATGAGTTGTTTTTTCCTTCAAGCGAAAGTGTTTGGCAGAGAAGCTTTTGAAGTAGATAGCTTAATATTTATTTTAACTTGTTCGTAGGTTAACAAAAAAATGGCCTCAAACTTTGTTTTTCGAAATCTTAAGTGAGATGGCGCCATGAGTTGTTTTTTCCTTCAAGCGAAAGTGTTTGGCAGAGAAGCTTTTGAAGTAGATAGCTTAATATTTATTTTAACTTGTTCGTAGGTTAACAAAAAAATGGCCTCAAACTTTGTTTTTCGAAAACTTAAGTGAGATGGCGCCATGAGTTGTTTTTTCCTTCAAGCGAAAGTGTTTGGCAGAGAAGCTTTTGAAGTAGATAGCTTAATATTTATTTTAACTTGTTCGTAGGTTAACAAAAAAATGGCCTCAAACTTTGTTTTTCGAAATCTTAAGTGAGATGGCGCCATGAGTTGTTTTTTCCTTCAAGCGAAAGTGTTTGGCAGAGAAGCTTTTGAAGTAGATAGCTTAATATTTATTTTAACTTGTTCGTAGGTTAACAAAAAAATGGCCTCAAACTTTGTTTTTCGAAAACTTAAGTGAGATGGCGCCATGAGTTGCTTTTTCCTTGAAGAGGAAGTGTTCGGCAGAGAAACTTTCGAAGTAAATAGCTAAATATTTATTTCATCTTGTTTAAATTATTTACATCAAGTGAAGTAATTTTATCGGAAGGAGAGGTTGTGATTATTTTCTAAAAATAAATAAATTTTAATCAAAATTAACTTACAATGTTCTTCTAAAGTGATATTCAGTTTTATTTTTCTATTTCTACATAAAAACATCTCTCAAGCATTTTAAAGTTTCATGATAGTATTTTTGCTACAAAAAAATGAAAAGATAAACAATTAAATATTAAAAAAAATTCCCTAAGAATTGTTTAAGAATTTATTATTTATGTTGTTATTTATTTTAACATGCCCACAGGGCAATAATTCACTAAATCTTTTCAATTTAAACATCGTGCAACAGTGTGCTGCAAATTAGCATTGAACATCTTCTATTTCTAGGGAATTTTTGAATCCCATAGGACTTCTATGGAGAAAGATGCAAAGTTTATACTTTTGTATGTCAGGATTTACGAAATAATACACTTCAAATTTTCCTAAACGTAGAATCGAATCATAGCAACTCCAGTCGAGCTCACACATTATTTAAATCCGCTATGATCTCTTTATTGATCCGAATATTTTCTGCTTTAAATAAATTGTAAGTTAAAGTTTCTTACTAAATTATCTTGTTAATCCTTTCATAAATACGGGAATATTGGTTATCATTTCCTGAAAACGAGAATGTTAATTATCCATTCATGGAAACGGAAATATTAATAATCTTCTCATGAAAGCGGGAATGTTAATTTTTGCTTTGTGCAGATGTGAAATACATTTAATTAAGGAATCTTTCGCGAGCACTTCTGCACCGTTTCATGTGTTCGTTGGTCTTCTGAGTTAAGTTTTCATTTATTAAATTGCGAAATTGAAAAATTTAATTTATTGCCATGTACTTGTCTGTCAAACCAAAATATAAAATTTGATTATTAAAAAATTAAAATAGATGTAAGCTATTTGTTTTATAATCAATATTTGAATCTTTTTCAAAAAGGTAAATTCTTTTAAAAAAATGGAAATATTTAATGCGAGCAATGTGTGGCTTCTGTGCTTTATATGGCTGTGTATACAGTTAACAGATCTGTATAAACTTAATTAAAAAATTTTTTATAGTTATCCTTTTTACCTAGGGAGTTCAAAGTAAATCTGGCTCATAATTTCATTTCAAGAAATTTAATATTTTCTTTTTAAAAATCTATTATGTTTCTCTGAAAGTATTATAGTATATTTTAATATTTTAAAAAAATAAATAATTTTATTTGAGTATATTCACATGAAGTTCACGAATTACTCTCCTTTATTTCTTTTTAGATTTTTTAGTGCTGCCATCTCTAGTAGAATTTAAAATATTTCACTTCTTTTACATTTTAAATACAAAAAAATCTTCGATAATCTAAATTTTTAAGGAGACCTCAGATATTTATTTAAATTATAAGAAGCTAGGTTATACCTTATGTTTTCGATTTTAGTAAATGAGAGAATATCTTAAAAATAAATATCTTCATGAGGAGGTTGTTACATGAAACTGATATTTTAAACAAGTAAGTATTTTTTAAAAAATTATTTTAACAGAATTTTAAATTATCTTTAAAAAGTAATTTACTTTACAAATTCTATTTACGTATTTTGGACATGGTTCTTAACGAGATTTACCAAATTTGAGATTGTGGTTTTCACCATAGTTTTATAGACCAATGAAAGATCAGTACCGCCATCTGTTGATTGGCTCTTAATAAAAGAGGATAGAGATGTCATGAATTTAATATTTTTATTAGTTATTCATAAATGATATTATTTATAAATTATAGTTATTTATAAAGTTTATTAGTTAATCATGGACGCCTAAAATTGGTCATTTCAACCTCATCTTATTTAGATTTCAGTTAAATTGTAAGCTGCTCATTATTTAAAATCGATGAGCTGAAAATCGTGATACCGAATCTACTCTCACATAATTTCTTTGGCGCTTTTTGAAGCCCAATAAATCGACTCATGGCTGGGTGGTTAGAGGGAATGGTGCGGAGACTTATGATTGCTACGATCATCGGCCCTCCATTTTGAAAAGTGATAATGTAGTGCGCGCATATGCCAACATTGTCTTCGGATTATCTTTAAAGATGCATTTCAAATTGTCACCAATAATTCATGAGTGTAATTTTTTATGCGATTAATTTTTATTATACCAAGCAGAAACACATCTAGTGGTTAACTATACAATACGCAGAAAACATCTTATTGAAATATAATGTTTTTCTTAAAAAAAGTTTTTCCAATCAATTTGAAAACGTGGTAGTCCAAGCCCTTCAAATCTACTAAGTTAAATGAAGATCATAATTAATAAGAAAAATTAATATATTTTACACCTTTAGGGACGTTTTTAGAAGATAATGTGCACTCTCGGTTCATTCGCAGGCATATTAAAGTAGTCACTCACCTGCTCACTGACAACTGCCAGTTATACTTGATTTCGATAAACTACTGAAAAAAAACTTTTCTTACGATCTTTAAACTTTTCACTGCGAGACATTACACTGAACTGAATAGTAACAATTCCAAGTCTATCCGACGAAGTACAATACCAAGTCTATACACACTATAGGACTATGGGATAAAAAGTAATTAAATTATTAATGTTTTTATCTATAAAAAGTACAATTTTGTATTCATTTGTGTTATTTGTACTGGCCTAAAATAACGATTGAGACGCGTAAGTTTTTAAGCAAATTATAATTTTTGATTTATACTCGTCTACAATTAAAATATCAGCGGAACTAATATTTTGGAAACGTTTATAAAATTTAAAGAACTTGAAGAATATATATACTCTATTGCTTTTTATCAGACTAACATATCGTTTAGAGCATCTTTTCTTTAATAAGCTTTTTATATAATTAATAAAAAAAAGTGAAGCAAATTTTCCGGTGATACGGCCATGATTTGAATCTCTAACCTCAAAGTCAGTTAGGCTGAATAATAGTCAATTATAAATCCCTTTCATTATCTGAAAAAAAAACTATATTTGGTATTTTTAGAAAATACTCACTTTTGAAAATTTACAGATAAAAGTATTCAATTGAAGTACTACTTAGTTACATTTAATATGAAGAAATTCAACAATGTGAGTCTTTGATTGCGATGAAATGTCATGTAATAATTTAGACATGTAACGTAAAGTGTTTCTGCGCTAGTAGTAGCATGAGGTCTAGAGGTATATCAATGCCTCATGGCTTTTCTGAACTATTTTTGCTGGAGTGGTTGATCTTCTATAATATGTCTCTGGATTAATCATAAAAGAAAATATGCTAAAAACAATGCCTCACTAGTATAAATAGCAATGTTAGACGCGTAAATTGGTATAACCACAAAAGTTTACTTTTAATACATAAAAACTTCTACAACTTTTGTACTATCACTTCTACCAATTTCAACGTAAAAAACACAATATTTCACGTGTCTATACAGTAATGGTTGCGTTTTTCTCTGCCTCAGAATATCCCCATTGTCACACTCAATTTGTAAAAAATCCTCATGTGGCTGATGAAATGAATACGATATTTGACCTCAGCTCATCAAATAATCTAGAAATCAGTCATTACACACAAAACACTTTATCATTATCCAACTTTTACAAACAAACGGAATGAGACGGGATTGTCCTAAGACTTCAATCAAAGGTTAGCACAGATAAAGTCATAGATTCCTGCCACGTTGTTAGTAAAAAACTCAGCTCTTACAAACACTGAAGCAAGAGTATCTTCAAAAACGAGCATCCTAAAAATACTTGCGTTAGTCATTTATTCATTTATAAATCTGCTGAGTTATATACTAAAATGTCTCATAAGATCTTATCGAATTGAATAACATATGGCATAAATTAAAGAAACACATCACAAAGAGAAAGAATGGATAAGTGAAGTCAGAAGCATGTTTATGTCGGGAATCGAACTGAGTAACTCAGTGATTCCGAATGCTTGGCGGTAGGATAATGCCCCTTGGCTAAAGAAGCTCCTGACTGAAATTAAGATGACAGCCTGCTTTGTGCCCTAAAGATACTGCAGTAATTAAATGCTTAGGGGCTTCTGTGAACATGAATCTTTCATAAAATCATCAGGAGACAGTGATTCGAATCCCTCACTAACCTTAGGAGTATCTTTGTATGTCCTTTTGTAATTTGTGCTATCTCTAGTTCAAGTTGACAAAGCCATTTTTTGTATCAAACACACAAACCTGCATATGTGTAAGTAACAATAAATAAATAAAATGCTTACAAGTTTTGCATTTTTTTCTCCCCAAAAGTTGAGCACGCTTACACTTAGCATTAACTAGAATCAAATTTATTGAATTTAGTGCCAGAAAAGCAAAGATTTCTTTGATAATGAATATTAGCCTGAAACTTCTTCGCAATATGGAACACTTTCTCAACAATACATCACAAAATTTTATTTATTTTTTTCTGTTACTATAATATGCAAAAATAAACACATCGCTATTATTCTTTATACAATTTGCTTTTTTAATTGCTCTTAAGCCAAGTCTTTTAATACTAATATTGAACCTCTATAAGTACCTGGTTTAAAATTACAAAAACAAAAATATCAATCATGATTTAAGACTAGTAATTTAAATAACTATTCTATGTGTTATATGTTTTTTGCTGATTTTTAGACTAGAGGAAGCTTATGGTCTTAAAAATCTTTTAGTTTCTGAAATTTTTTGAAAGAGTTTGTAAAAGTATGAAAGAGTTTGTAAAAAAAATATCAGAACTTAATGCCAGATGATTAAAAAATATCTCCAAGAAAAATAATTTATCTTCTCTTATTGTTTTATCTTATTATTCTTTCTTAGCTTACGTAAACATTTATTTTCGACAACATAACTAAAGTTTTGGGTTGCATGCCAGCAAACACCATGTGCTTCACTTTAAAAATCGATCTTATTGTTTTTTTAAGATATTGCTTATCAAACTTTTGTTTTCCAAAATACTTCGTTGTATTTTTTATAGTGCCTTTCCTGTTAACTCAATTTCATTAATTCGACATTTTATCCGTATTAAAGCTCTAAATATACCTAATTAGAAAATAACTAATTGCTGAATTGAAACTTTTCACCCTGAAACATAATTTTTTTTTCAGTTTCTGCATAAAGTATTAAGAAAAAGTTTGTTAATTAGATATTATGGTTGCTAAGAAATATATTGCTACCTGTTTGGCAAATAGTAGGCAGTAAAAATTCTTCTTTATATACATACTCCAAATTGATTAGTTTCTATTTAAATATTTTTACTGTTTTTCATCCAGTGTAATAAATAAATTTCGTGCTAACTTTTTGTCGATGGCGTGAACAGGAATAATGCCACATAAACTGATCTGCAGAACGAAGAGATATGAAGAAAAATTAAATTTTGTGATGATGATAAATAAGTTTAGAAATCAACACAAGAAATATAAGTAAAAATGCATACTGTAAACTAACATGATAGTGTTTAATACTATTGTGATGTTTATGGTGAAGTTTGATCATGGTTGTTTCAGTCACAAAGAATGCCGAAGTAGGCAATCAAACACAGAAAAAAATTAGATTGAAATACTAAATAGAAATGTTAAATATATCAAAATACACCGCCCACGAGCATATTATGAACATTTGATGTATTAGATTAATTGAGAGTTTCATTGAAAAAGAATCGATGGCTTCTATTTCCTTTAATAGGTATCAAGACGACAACATTTTTTTGACAAGTAGTCATGAAAAATGGATCACTTCTAAGAATTTCGAGCAAAGAATGTCTCAAAAAGTAGAATGGACCACCTTTAACCACCAAATGCAGGTCTTCAACCAAAGAAAGTCATATACTGCATTAGAATTCTGCTTCTTTTTATCAAGCAATAACGTAAAATTATAAAAAACTATTTGACGAATTAAAGACAGAAATTAAACGAAATCGTTCAGAAATAATAAATCACATGATCGGAATTTCTCTAGAAACTGCAAAGCTAGACGTGTTTTAGAAAATTTGCGAAAATTGTTAGGTTATCTTACTCTATCTACCACGCCCTCAGATTAAAACCGATTCCGATCATTTCGGAATTTCTTAATAGAAAAGATTTTATCTCTTTTGTCAATATAAAAAAAATCACGTAGAAGCATATTTCTCTGAAAACTTTTAAGAGGGTTTTGAAGAGTTGAATTTTCAAGTCGCTACATGAAGGTAGTAGAACACTTATAGTTATATATGTATAATTTAATCGATATATATCAAAATTCAAATGTGTAAAACCATTACCAACTTTACAAATAAAAATTATTTTGCATTGGACTCAAAATCAAAATTATGATCCTCTTATTAGCATGAATCCAAGCAAATAAAGTATTGAAAATCAACTTTAAACATTCTAAACAAAATATAATGCTACTGAAAGTAACAAACAAGACTTAACATTAATCAATTTTCATGAAATAATTGACTTTTCAAAGAGTTTGCGATGTAAACAGCACAAAAATGTTATAGTAATTATTAAAATAACGGAAGTGGCATCTTAAAATAATGAAAGCCTTTTTTTAAAAAATACATTCTTTTATTCATTTTTTTAAAAATAACTATCAATAAAAATTCTATACAAAACAAGAATTACTTTGTAGTATTCAGAGAATGAATACATATATTTTTTTTAATAACACAAATATTATTAACAATATTAAATAATGTTCTAGATGAAGCCTATAAAAATACATACAAAATGCTTCAAAAGAACGTGGCTAAAATAAAAGGGCACAAATGAATCAAAAATCAAAATGAAACATTTGGCCAAAGAGTGATCTTTGTAAACTATCCTCGTATATTACGTATAATTAAAAACTGCTTTTAGCTGCTCCAGATAGCATCGTGTGAACATTGTAAAAACAGGGGTGTAATATCGGTCTCAATTTGATCACAACATTGTATATAAAAACTCTTTATTTTAAGCTAACACAAAATCGGGAGTTCATATGTACTCTAAATGATGTCTTAACCAAATAATGTAAGATGCTTCCACCAATATAACGCGTGTTCGCACTATTCATTAGCAGTTTGCACTTATAAACACGTTAATTTCAGTGTACTATGGATACCGTAGGTAAAATGCATACAATCGAAAACGGAATAACTTGAGTTTGTTTTTGCGCACTGCTATACATCTACAGAAACAAAAGTTTGCCGTTACAAAATGTGCTTTTAGTTGTGTAAAAAGGACAGTTATATTTTAACTTACAAATATCTGTCTGTGAAAGATTTATTATATCTAATTTCTCTCTGCTCTGTTAAGCCTAATTAGAATTCGTCTAAACAGCGTCTCTGTGTGTTACGCGTATGTTTTATTTACAAATTAATTATATTTTAAGAATTAGTATGTTTATATTTCAGAGACTAAATGTTCTTACTTTAAATTGTTTCTTATAAATGTTCTTCATATTGTTATTATAAATGTTAAAATAAATTTCCTTCTATATTGTTAATCTTATTATATATTGTTAAAAGAAATTTACTATATTGTTAGTTATAAATGCTAGTGTTACGGAATTCCAAAATGATGGATACGGAATACCAAATGATCTACTTTACACCAACTTATTTTAAAGTACCTTCTTGACTTTCAACAACACCAAGAACAAAGAACAATCCTTTGTTCTTGGTATAGTGAAATACCAAAAACCAAAAGTTTGGTGTTGTACTACAACACTTTGGTGTAAAGTAGCTACCATCATTTTTGGAGTTGCGATACGCTAAAATTTTACAGTGATTCTGGTTTTTGATTCTTTTGTATGCCTGGTTTGTTAAAAATAACAACAAAAAGAAGCTTGCAAAAATCTTACAAAACAATATCATTATTTATGCTTTTTCAATCTACACGATTTGAAACTAATTCTTTCATTATGAAGAAATAGTTTATAATTATTATTTCTTTAACTTTATATTAGTTTGAATTTCTTTTACTTATTGGTTTGCTTTTAGTTAGGTTTAGTTCAACTCCAAAAAAATCAATTTACACTTCGAAAATCTCTACTTTTATTATCTTCAATATTTCAGAATCATGTAAATATAATATTTGAATTTATTGACTCATAAATTTACTTTATTTTTACCATCGAGTAAAAAATTCTAAACTTTTTCAAGAACACTCCTGAAAAAGAAAAGCAAAATCAGAAATATTTCTGATACTGGGACAAAATACAGTCTTAAAACCGCAAACCGATATTTATGGAGCGCTTTAAGTGTTTTATCCAGGGGTACTAAAATGTCCTTTGAAAAGGATATTCTACTCTGTTTCCAAGGTAACCTGATGGACAAACTTTCACTTCTTTTGATCTTCTGTATTTGGTCAATAATCCTCTTGTAAGAATGTTTAAACTTTTCAACAAGGAAACAAATAAGACTTAAATATCATTCAACAATATTCAAAAAGAAACTATATTTGAAAAAGAAATTTTACTTTAAAAAAACTATATAACTAAACTATAATTTAAAAAAAAAATATTTCAAACCATACCCAATGTCTTAGAGTATTTTGCTTGGAGTTTTTTTATGTTTAAGCAAAGAGTTTTCCATTGACTTCACCTCTTATGTATATAGTTGGGATTTTCGGAGTCAAAAATAATAACTTAAATGTAAAAAATGGATCTTTATCTATATTTGGAGAATTCTTGTCAAAGTCATTTATTGTAAAATCTAGTATATTATTTTATAACCGTCGTTGAACAGCCGACCCAACTTAATGGGTTTACGGCTACTAATGTTCAACTCCGTAGCCTTGTAATTTTGAACCCAATCCAGAAGACAAGGGAACTCCTGGATCGAGTATTGGGAGAAATTTGCCTTCGTGGAGGACTTTTTGATGGAGCTAACCCGCATTTGCGTTACATGGAGAGGAAGACCACGAGAACCTCCCACGGTTAGCCTGACGGCAAGGGGACTCTAACCCATGATCCGTCTACCACTGAGGATATTTCACGTCAGCACTGTGGTCAGTGCAAGCCGGATGCGGAATTCGTATCGACTGGGATTCGAACCCGGTTCGCCTCATTGGAAGGCGAACGCTCTATCCCCTGAGCCATCGCGGCTAAAATCTAGTATAAGAAAAAAAAAATCATATTAATTATGAGCTGAATGTCAATAGTGGTGAAAGAGTTTCAGCTTCATCCAATCAGTGATCGGAAGTTGCGCGCTACAAGTAGCAAAACTACTGTAGTCCCTACTTTTTTCTGTAGTTTGTAGTGTAGTGCGCTACCTTTTAAGAGAAGTAGTAGTGTAGAGAGTAGTGCGATACATAAAAACAGTAGTTTGTAGTGATTTTAACGTTAGTTAAATAAAGAAACAAAGTTTAAACATAGTTTTTTGAGACTGATTGGTGCAAATCCTTCGCGTACGTCAGTGTAAGCCATGAGAATGCCTCTATGGCCGAGCGTTAATAAGATCTATATCTGATTCTCAGAAAAATTGGACGAATTGTTCCTGAGATATCAAATTTTAAATATCTGCTAAATTTGATTTCACAGGAACTATAATGAACGTTTTTATGTCTGATGTCGTAACTTAAAATGTCGTCTGTATTAATTAATTAACATAGTCAAACCCTCCCTCTTTAACCCATTAAGATTGAGTTCTCGAACGAGAAGATCTGATTATTAGATTAGAAGTTATTCTGAGTGGTTCGTTTTTTGTTTTTCGCATTGCACTTTATTACTTGGAGGATATAAAAAAGCATTGATCACTTAAATCACAAGTATTTGATAATTTCCTAGCATTTCTTAAAATCACTGCCGAGAAAAGCATACAGTTTGAAGGTTATCAGGTTTGAGTTTTAAAGTTCGAAGGTTAACGAATAAATTCGTAAAAAGTGCTTTAGAATAAAAAAACTATTTCCTGTAAACATGAATTAAAACTTTTTAATATCTCCTCACATTTAACCAAGCCAATTTTTTATTCAAAATCATTTTGATTATTGTTGATAATTAAGTTCTCCAGTTAAGTTTGTCTACAAAAAGTAGCAAAATAGTGACTATATTTCGAAAGGAGTTCGTAGTTACTACATTTAAGAAATGTTTTTGTACTTGTAATTAACTACAAAGAAAATGTAGTTTTCTTAAGTTAAAAATATAGATATTAATAAAGAGAAGAAAAAAATATTTAAAAAATATTTAACAAAATAATGAATAGATATAATCTCTTCATCAGCTCACACGATTATATCCGTAGAAAGTAGTGCTTTTTAATATTGTATCAATATAGCCAAAGCAAAATATATCAATACAATAGTGTGAGGAGCACTAAAAAAAGTGAAATGAAAATCGAACAAATTAAGAAAAAATATTTACGACATAGAACATAAACACGAAACAAAACACAAAACGAAATCTATAAACCGAGTAATGAATCCACATAAACTTACACGAACCGGAATCTTTCAGGAATGATTTAAAATATTTTCGTAATAAGATTGCTAGATTACAAAATATGAAAACAGAAGTGCAAATAGAGTTAGAAGCGTAAATAGAGGGATCTTTTACGCGTTCTTATGCGTTCTGTTGAAATACAACAGGACAATTCCCTTCCTCCAAGCCTTGCCAGCGCCTGGCAAGGCTTGAAGGAAGGGAACAGCTTGGGGCTGTAAAACTTCACTGATGTACCGGTTGCTGTTCAGATTACCAACAATTCGTAGCAATTGAGATCGTCCATGATATGCTTTGGCACTCTAGACCATATCTACGAGTGTTCGTCCACTGTAGTGTTCGATAATGCACTCCGGAAGGTGGTGTTCACCGGCATAGTGCCTGACACTAATGCGGCCATCATGGTACCACAAATTAAAGCGGGATTCGTCAGAAAACACGACACGCTGCCAATCAGCACGCCAGTCCCTATGCTGATTGGACCATTGTAGCCGCAGGCGGCGGTAGTTTAGCATGTTGTAATCTCGCTCTCTTTATTCTAAGAGGCATAAGTAACGTCTGAGCTAACGTTTACCACTATCAGAGAACCACCGATAACCATACATGCCTCGCTATAGCCGTCTATTTATTCAGATCCATCCGCCGTTCAGAGGGCGCTGCTCAGCACACGCATGCGCTACGGGTCTGGAATTCTAATCATTTGCATATCATGCTCTACTTTGCATTTCCTGAAAATTTCAGCTCACTCGCGTAAGTCCTTCATGGTGTTGCAATTTTCTCAAACATGAGCTTATATATATATATATATATATATATATATATATATATATATATATATATATATATATATATATATATATATATATATATATATATATATATATATATATATAATAGTTTATAATAAATTATTAAACAAAGAAAAAAGAAAAAAACACTTAAATATTTAATGCATTTTCCCATCTTTTTTTAAGACTGAGACCCAGTTTTTCAGTGAATTGTTTGACCAATATATAAACTTAAGAAATTTTCGTATTAAGTACAAAAAAGGAGGAAAAATGGGAATATTCTTTCTTTCTTCGACACATATTTATTTTTCTTCATAAAATGAGCTACAAACATTAAAAAAAGTGCAAAAACTGCAAAATTGAGTCATCCTTTATTTTTTTTATATAACATTTTATAGCTATATCCAACAAAATTGTTTTCATTAAAATACGTAGCATTTTATTTGATAATAAAAAATAAAATTTGAGTAAAATTTCAACGTTTTCCTTAAATCGGTGTTAGTTGTTTTATGATAAATAAAAAAATAATAACCATTATTGCTTTTTATAAAATTATAAAGTTATGGTAATTCTAATGCTATTAGTTTAACTTGAGAGAAAATAAAGGATTAAAGCAATCGGTTATTTGGTTCAAACGATAGGCTGTTCCAAGTGCTGAAAGTACATTTTCTCAAAAAATCAGAAAGAGTAACCATGGGAAAAGTCAAAGAATTGAAGACAAACTGGATAAAAAAAAAATTTCCTTTTTGGTTCAAACGATAGGCTGTTCCAAGTGCTGAAAGTACATTTTCTCAAAAAATCAGAAAGATTAACCATGGGAAAAGTCAAAGAATTGAAGACAAACTGGATAAAAAAAAATTTTCCTTTTTGGTTCAAACGATAGGCTGTTCCAAGTGCTGAAAGTACATTTTCTCAAAAAATCAGAAAGAGTAACCATGGGAAAAGTCAAAGAATTGAAGACAAACTGGATAAAAAAAAAAAATTCCTTTTTGGTTCAAACGATAGGCTGTTCCAAGTGCTGAAAGTACATTTTCTCAAAAAATCAGAAAGAGTAACCATGGGAAAAGTCAAAGAATTGAAGACAAACTGGATAAAAAAAAAAAAATTTCCTTTTTGGTTCAAACGATAGGCTGTTCCAAGTGCTGAAAGTACATTTTCTCAAAAAATCAGAAAGAGTAACCATGGGAAAAGTCAAAGAATTGAAGACAAACTGGATAAAAAAAAAATTTCCTTTTTGGTTCAAACGATAGGCTGTTCCAAGTGCTGAAAGTACATTTTCTCAAAAAATCAGAAAGAGTAACCATGGGAAAAGTCAAAGAATTGAAGACAAACTGGATAAAAAAAAAATATTTCCTTTTTAGTTCAAACGATAGGCTGTTCCAAGTGCTGAAAGTACATTTTCTCAAAAAATCAGAAAGATTAACCATGGGAAAAGTCAAAGAATTGAAGACAAACTGGATAAAAAAAAAATTTTCTTTTTGGTTCAAACGATAGGCTGTTCCAAGTGCTGAAAGTACATTTTCTCAAAAAATCAGAAGGAGTAACCATGGGAAAAGTCAAAGAATTGAAGACAAACTGGATAAAAAAAAAATTTCCTTTTTGGTTCAAACGATAGGCTGTTCCAAGTGCTGAAAGTACATTTTCTCAAAAAATCAGAAAGAGTAACCATGGGAAAAGTCAAAGAATTGAAGACAAACTGGATAAGAAAAAAAATTTCCTTTTTGGTTCAAACGATAGGCTGTTCCAAGTGCTGAAAGTACATTTTCTCAAAAAATCAGAAAGAGTAACCATGGGAAAAGTCAAAGAATTGAAGACAAACTGGATAAAAAAAAAAAAAAATTTCCTGTCTTTAACTGACTTTTCCCTATACACCGCTGAGCGTTTTTCTATGAGTGACAGACGAATTTTTTCTCAACAGTTAATAATTCTCTTTTATTTATTTTATTTATATCAGAACTTTTAAAAGAATTTAAAATTCCACAAATAATTGTTTTCAACTTGATGAGGTTAAAAATTGCACAGTTAAAATATCCGGATCAAATTACAGTAAAAAGTACCGGCACTCAGTGTGCCTGTAGTTTTTACCGTAAAATCCAGTCTTGCCAAAACATGATAGGGAGAAAAAAAAAGTAATTTTTATCCATAATTTCCTAAATATCCATGTAATTTTTTTCCAAAGATTAATCCATAATTTTTACAGTACTAATTACTGTAAAATAGCTGAATCTCTCTGATAAAATAAATATTACTGTAAAAATGGATTTTACGGATTATGCACCCAATGTGCAGGTACATTATACAGATTCGGAATTTTTTACAGTGTAGCAGAATTTTCAGACATAAATAGACAGAATAGAACAGAATGAACAAAGCTGACTACGCAGACTGAGATAGAATAGAAATAGCAATACCTGACACAAATTATTATTATTTAATTTTGCATAAATGCATGAAATAATATTTCGAATAAAAGTAAAACTTTTAACCAATATTTAAAAGAGGAAGAATTTACAGTAATTTTGAACGCGCACAAAGCTTTCTTGCAAATGTTCATATGACATAAACGAACATTAATTATATGTTTAATTTTTATAATTATCTAGTCAACATGCTCCTAGTTTATTATAGAATTTCCGAACAATAAAAATTTAAAATATATGCAAAACATACTCTTTCTATTTGAAATGATAATATTGTATGTTTTATTCATTTACTTCAAATTAATGTAATAGATTTTTCAGTCCTCTGCACAGAAACGTTAATTGGACGGAATTATTGCAAACACAGACATTTTACAAAAATGATTAGAAGAACTTTTCATTGCTTTAATTTTTTTTGGAGAAATTTTTTATAATTTTCATAATATATGTTAAAATTCTTTCACATTCTTTTTCCACATATTGGTCACTTATCAGAAATCTTTATAATAATTTAATTTTAAAATTTTTTTTACCGATATCCACCTCTTCCTAAAGAAGTCAGTTTTGATAGAAAAATTCAAAAATACAACCTCGTAAACCTGTAATTCATAGTCAAGTGTTGCTGTTGGCATTATATTTAAACAGGGGACTCGGTATAAAATATATATATTTTGAAGATTTCAGTACTTTTTATTGATCATAATAAATACTAACAATAGTCTCAGAATATTGTGTCACACAAACAATTTTTGTTATTTCTCATCTTTCTTAATTCCAAAAGTTAAAAATTAATGATTCCTTAGATAAAAGTTTTATCGTAAAGATATGATGAAAGCTAAAGCTGTTATAATTTTTTGAGCATTATTATTTTATATAATCGTTTCCTCAAAAAGTTTTTTTCTTTTTCTTTTAAAGTATATGTTTTTTTTAAAAATCATATGAGAAATTCTTTGAACTATAAATAATATTGCAGCAGTTATTTGTAAGTTGTATAGAGTTCAAAACTTAATTACCATCACAGAAATGCTGATTTTTGCACTGTAAAAAAAATCCCGCAAAATATACGATTTTAAATCAACAGCTGTGTCAGTTGTGCGAAAACCGTAAAATTTAAGAAAGTAAATCATAAGTCTTAACGGCTTTTTGCTATACAAGAACAGGTTTTTCTGTACAAATTACTAAGAAAACCAGTAATCAGATAGCTTTTTTACTGTAGCAAAACAAATTTTGCAATAAAATTCAATCTTGTCTCAATAGACTTTTACCATGTGGAAACAAGTTTTTTCTCTTAAAAGTTACGAAATAAATCTACACTCGCACCAGATGTAAATATGTAATATTGATAGAATTTGTATCGACCAGTCATCGCTGGGATTCGAACCTGAATTACTTTCTGAGAAGCGCTCGCTCAGTCCTCTGATGTATTGCGTCTCAAGTGGATCATCATGATGAAATTGTGATAGTAAGAATTTTTCGTTAATGTCGTATCAATTTGACAATAAAGTCGAATCGCTGTTTTATTTATACGATGTTAAAAACCTAAAATAATTGCTAAAAAGTAAGAGCAAGTACATAAATAATTGTAAAATGATTACAGAAAAGGTAAATTTATACTACGGAACACAAAACTGCATGGCAAAAACTAAGCTTTTAACTGTCGATTTTAATTTCTTTGTGATTAGGGTAAAAAAACCGTTTTGTCAAACAAAACGGCTTCAAACCATTAAATATACTGAGAAATTACGAAAAAAGGGGTATTTTTACAGTCTATGAAAACAAATCTATAATTGTGTTTCCTTAGGAAGGAGGATAATATATGACAAAATACAATACTGTAATAAAAAGGAGGAAAAAAATTTATGTATAATATTTTATCTCTTACAGGTTTTAATACAAAATAAAAACTTACAACTTTGTTTTAAAAGGTAAAACTAGTTCATTTTTTTTACATAAATCAGATCTTGTAATAACTTGATAAACCTACAAGTTATTATAGATATAACAATGATCGAATGGTTATATTTGTAGGCACTGTTTTGTTGAATGGAATTTTATAACAGATCTTAGATACTTTCGTATCACTGATTTCAAATATAAAATCGGTTTCTCTCCCTAAGCTTCAGTTTCTATTAATTAACATTTTAAATATATTTTTTGTTGAAATGTACAAGTTTAAAAGCATTATATCTAAGAAAGGGTTATGTAAATGCAGATTGAAATTGCTTAAGAAATTGCTTGCCATCCCAGAAATGTCGTGACTATGAGTGTTTCCCTATTATGACCTGTTCCGAAGTACACGAAGAAACTGTTCTAGGGACGCACCCCTAGCAGCGTGTGATAACATATTCGAGTTTTGGTACATATGCAATTTTAATCCTAATGATGTGCCCTAACCCCCCCCCCCCCAAAATTTTTTGCAACATTTACGCTACCTTCTGTTATATATAACGTTTTTAAACAAGCACTCTTTGGCAAAAAAAATGTCATTATTTGAAAAAAAAATTTTTTAGCCTTAGGAGCAAAACTGATTTTGGATTTGAAATACACTCACCCAAATTAGGCAAGATTAAGTATTTGTATGAATGCAACAAAACATTTGTTTCCTAGTGCTATATAATAGCAAAATAAGAGAAGAAAAAATCAAAAAATCATAAAAATGTTTTTTATTATAATTAATTACGAAATACATCAGAACAAAACTGCGAAAAAAAAGAAGAAGAAAAAAAGAAAGAAAGAAAACAAAACTGCAAGGGAAACTTTGCTTGAAAACAGTAACTTATAATCCGTACCTTTATATATAACATATAAAAAAAAGTTCGTAGTCTTATCATTTCAGTATTCATTGGCCATTACCTAACGCAAAAGATGATCTTTTATGAGGCAATCGGAAAAAAATATTGATATATGGTGGATATTTTTACAGCCAAATATGGGCTTCATATCTTTTTTGCCAGTAAAGAGCTTAAAAAAGTATAGATATAAAATAATCTCGATCATTGGAATATTAAGGTTTGCTTTAAATAAAGCCTATATATACGGCTGCACTAGACATAGAATAAGAAAGTATATAATAATGGTGCTTTATATACCCATTGTCGCGCTATTGGAATATAGCAGATGGATATTTCTTTTAAATAACTTGACACATGCTGTGTGTTTCATCTCTTTTTCAATATGGTATTTATGTATCTTGCTGAGAATAAAAGCCTTATTGAATAGCTAAGGTAAATATGATTTTGAACATGAAAAGAATAATAGATAAACGTATAAACGTTAAAAAAGTTAGCGCCCACACACGTATCTACTTGGAGTTTTAATAAAAACTTAAATTCAGAAAGACATATCATTGATTTTTCTTAATAAAAGCTTTACAAATATTTTTTTTTGAACAGTCTCAAGGTGAAAACGGTAACATTGCCGTATTTTTTACACCAATTTGAAAATAAAAAGACTACAGTTTGTATGTATGTTGATTGTTATACATTAAAATTGAATTCAGAATGACATGCAATTGTTTTTTCTTGAGAAAATTCTTAGAAACATATTTTGAAACGTTTCGAGGTGATAAAGATTTTAAATTATAAATCTAGAGTTCGTATGAATGTTGACAGTTTTTTTTATTAAATTCAAAAGGAAATGCTAACAAATTTTCTTGAATAAAGACTTACAAGCATATTTTGAAACGTTTCATTATGAGAATACTAACAATGAAGTATTGTTTTACTACAGTTAAAAAAATAAGAAAACCAACAGTTTTTACTATTATTGTTGTTTTGTTTTGATTGCAAATTTTATATAAATTACTAGTATTATTTTTAATTCAAAACAGATAAATTGACATGTTAATATGTGATTCGATTTCAGTTAAAGGTCTGTAAACTGTAAAAACTATGGTGTATAGCCTCTCCAAATTTGGTAATGAAAAATTTTAAGAGATTGCATGAATGAATATTTTATTTCAAGTTAACACCAAATTCAGGTTTACAAGTTTTCGAGAGAGTTTTTTTTTTTAATGTGAGAAGTATTTCTAATGTAATTATTCTTTTAACTAAAAATTCTAGAAGTATATTTTAAGGGATGTTACGGATATTATTCTTTTAAAAATAAATTCTAGTTATTTTTTCTTTTTTAGTTACATATCCTTTAAGATAATTTAAAAAAATTGGGGATTAATTTTGATTACTCTTTGACAAAATGTGGTAAAATTTAGATATAATGATAATATAAAAAATTAGATATGATTAGATGTAATTATATGATTAGATATAAAAATAGAGAAAACATGGCAAATATTGAGGAGTAATGAAAACAGAAAAAGAAAAATTATTCAAATAAAATATTTTAAAAAATATTTGAAAAAAATTTATTTAAAAAAAAATTTATTGAAAAGCCGGAAAACAAAATAATGAAAAGATATAATCTCTTCTACAGCTCACACGATTAGCAACATATCATTTCTTTTTGTGTTTTGATCTATATTTTCTATACATTCTATTTTCTGTTTTTTGCTTGATATGTTTTATTTCATATATATATATTACTATTTTACTTAATGTATTCTATTTCCGTTTCAATTTTTTTAGTACTTCCCACACTATTGTATTGATATATTTTGCTTTAGCTATAGTGATACAGTATTAGAAAGCACTCCTTTTTGCGGATATAATCGTGTGAGCTAATGAAGAGATTGTATCTTTTCATTATTTTGTTTTCCAGCTTTTGAATATTTCTTTTAAATAAATTTTTTATAAATATTTTTAAAAATGTTTCCTTTTTATAATTTTTCTTCTTGTCTTTTCATTAATCCTTATTATTTTCAGTGTTTTCTCTATATTTTTAAATTATTTTATGAGTGCTATATATAGTTTTTCTGAAATAAGAACTCCCCCAGGCATCCGTCTGGCGGTGACTATGGAAACAAGGTATGACTATTTCAAGTAGGGGTGCGGAGTCACTGTTTTGTAGTGGTTCCGGCTCGGGTCGGAGAAAGGGAATCTCTTTCTTCCGTCTAATGTTTTAGTCCCAGAGTGAAACTACCCTCCTTAAAATGAACCATTCCTATTTCCACAGTACTAGACGGCCTCAGACTTTATGACGGGAGGAGTTCTTAGCTTAGACAAACTATATTTGCAGTTTATGCACAGTAAATATTAGTTTTCTTAATTTTCTTCGTTTTTCTCTCTTTCCTTTTTATAATTTTTGTCTTTATTTTGCTATATATATTAATTTCATAATTAAATCAATCAAATCAAATTACTAAAAATGTTAGTAAATATTTTGCCTGTAAAAAATATAATGATGTGAAGCAAATTTTAAGAACAATAATGAATTTTTCAATTTTTTATATTCTTAAACGACACAAAAGAGTTAAAAAATTAGCTTCAGAAAATGTTTTGAGTCATTAGTTTTATAGAAAAAGAGAATGCACAGAAAAGTTTTTGACTCTTAAGAACAACTTATTTTTTTCAGAGTCAAATTACTTTAACCATATATATCACTTTGAAATGTCAAAACTGATTTAACCTCCGAAATCCTAACCTTGCAACTTTCAAATCATATTTTTCTGAAAAATTTGTTTTAGTTGCTCGATATAAAATCGCGAAATCCTTAAAGCTCAAATAGAATCAGAATTGAAGGCCCGAAGCAAGTGTTGCGTGACTCTCATTTATCAAAAATAGCTTCTCTAATTCTCAAAAAGGTGATCAATACGCTCGAACTGTGTCATACAATGGATTCCAAAAAACTGAGAATGATTGATGGATCACGGGAAGACGCTCAGGGGGAAGAATCGAAGAAAGTTTAGGGTACAACAATAAGTTTCCAGCCCTATGGAGGAGACAGCTATGAATATTTTCAGAAGCTTTCTTCAGCTTCTTGACTTTTAATTTAATTTTAAGGCGTATTTAAGAGGTAGTATTTTTCTTTATGTGTAGTAAAAAATTAATTTTCCTAGGCTCATTTTAAATTTTTCATTGTTTAAAAAAAAGTGTCTTCGGCGTTTCATATATTATTCATTATTTGTGAATTGTCAAGACATTTAGCGTTTTGATTCGGTGATTTAAATAATATAGTATTTAATTGATAGCATGTTTCAAAATATATTTCGTAAGAATATGTCTAATGTTTTAAATAAACTATTTCAAATAAAAGTTTTGTAGAAATATATATGACTGTTTTATAATGATCCCCTTAACATATATTTAAGGAAATACTAATGAAATCATTAAAAATGAAACTAATATAAGTATCTGTACATTAGGGATTACAAATTAATATTGGAAGTATTATATTGGATAAATTATATTGGATAAAGTAGGAAGAAAACAGAAGCATTTTTATGCAACAACAGCAGAAACGAACAATCACTATTGAGGGCAAATAGACCAATGTAGGGATTAAAATCATCTAACACCAGTTTTATTTGAAGATGCGAAGTGATTGTATTACTGTAACACTAGATAAATTAGCAGTTTTTTTGATGGGTTTAATTGCTTGCTTGTCTGCTGTTCCGACCACAATAAATATTAGTTATGGTTCGGAAATTTTTTTATAATCAAAATATTAATTTATTAACTCTATGCGAACAAGATTTTTTTTTTTACTTCATTTTTTACAAAGATAATCATTACGAAGTACCCTTTATTATAGTTTAATATATTGACAGTGCTATAGTAATAGAAAAATGCGGAAGAACGTTATTTAACACCATTGATATATTAACAATTGCAATTTGTAGGATGTTTTTTACAAAAAAATCTTTTCTATTCAAAAACATCTGTGGATAAATATAATGAACAGAAAGATATTAGACATTATATACAGGTTGCAGAAGTCGTATAAAGATCACAGACAAGAGATATTTCGACTTGTTTGAAACCGAACAGCGAATAATAATTTAAATAAATGAATTGCCGATTCCCTTGTTAATCACGTGAGTACCTCACTACCTCTCCTTAGAGCGGGAAAATGCTTTATACCCTGATATGTCCCCCTCAGTCAGGTTTTTCCAGTTTTGCTCCTTCATATTATTTATTTTTCCTTTTTCGCTTATTACTATATGTTTTTTGTACCACTCTCCCCTACCACGATTTTTCTAGTTTGGTTTTTCGAATTTATTTATCCCATAGTGATCCCATAAATCGTAAAACATCGTTCTCAGTAGACCACCGAAGTCAAGCAAAACTGGCAGCAGTGTGAAGCCACTTAGATCAGCAAGCAACGGAACCGAGGGTATGCGGTATCGGTCCTCGTTAAACTGTTCCACCGTAAATAGCTCGACTTAATTCGTAGGCCGTAAGGCTGCTAAAGCGGTAGAGCCATCCCCTCTGCAGAGGATCAAAATTCTAATAGCATGTCAGTGGATCATCTTCAGGAATGCTTCTCAAACCATCGCCATTGTGCAGTTATAGTACGGTATAAATAAATTACTTCTAATACCATTTCTCATCTTTGTTCATTTTCCATTTTTACTTGACGTAAAATTGACGTTTTCTGTATCAAATCTCTTTTCTTTACTTCATTTAAGTGTAGCGAGTCTTGAAAAATAGAGTTTGAATTAGAGTGCTTAAAATATATCGACTTTTACTACATTCAAAACATTCTGTAGTAAATGTAATTTTTTATTATTATTAAATATATATTTCATCTTCAGTGTAAAATAAATAATCGCATTCATTTATTTCAATAAAAAGTTCGTTAACAACATGTAATTCATTAAAAAAAATTAATGAATGCCACTTCAATTATCATTCAATTTGAGGCCACTTAGTTGGGCCCAAATCGTACCCTATTACGGTATAAGGCCAAACTGAACTATTATATAAATTTAACTTTTTTATCTTAAATAAGCGGAAGTATAGGGTAATCTGTAAGGACCACCCATAATATGTACTCTTAAAATCTTTACCTAAAATGAAAACAAAAAAGTAAACGCATTGGGGATAGCTAATTAATATTTAACCGACGGAAAAGCAAACACGCTACAGATATTTG
Organism: Parasteatoda lunata; assembly: GCA_949128135.1. Classification (NCBI taxonomy): domain Eukaryota; kingdom Metazoa; phylum Arthropoda; class Arachnida; order Araneae; family Theridiidae; genus Parasteatoda; species Parasteatoda lunata. Next base: position 44,251,498 of record OX421980.1, read on the forward strand.
ACCAATTACAATAGAGATAATCAAAGGTAATGAACAGCAAAACAGGTTTAATTGGAAACTGATACTTGAAGGTGTTACTAATAATCGTCTTTCAACTTTTCTTTTCTTGCGCAATCAAATCTGTCTTGTTGTTTAATAGTTCCGTCATCCTGTATTTCCACAAATTTTGAAAGTAATTTTGTTTTTTTTTCCTCGGTTAAATACTAATTTGTGTTTGAAATATGGGCAATATATATACATTTAGTTTTTATTTTTCATGAGGATTCAAAAAACAAATATATGAAGGGTAGTCTTTACGGAACACTCTGCATAGTTCGATTTTAATGGAAACACCTTATAAAGGTAGCAATAATACGATGTTATGATCCAAGTTAGCGGCTTCGTAAAGGTGTTCTGCAGAAAGCTACGATTCTGTGGATTGGATGCGTTACTGAGGTTCTGAGAATTAGAATTTTTTTTTTTTAACCGAGTGTTTTTTTTTAAACTGTAATTTTATTTAGATGCAATCATCCATCCATTATTTATTTAATATTAAAGGTTAATTTATGAATTTATTCAAGCAAAATGTACGTGAAAGAAAAAAGAAATAATGAAATTTAATTAATTTCTTTTCTAATGATAATGTATTAAATTAATCATGAAAAGCATACACATTCATAGAAAACTGCATTTGCATTTTGCCTTTGAGGTTTTTGATTAAAAATATTATAACTTAATTCAAGAATAAAGGAAAATGTTTTTTTACGACCATTCTCAATATTTATAACAGTTCTTTTCCCATTTTTATTTTATAAAAGTATAATTCAGCTCATTTATTTAATATTATTTTCAACTTATGCATTACTCAAAAAAAGAAAAAAATTAGAACTAGACTAAACAGTTGAAAGCCTGTTAGTTTAACTGTTACACAAAAGCTAATTTCAAGACTCTTATTAATAAAACGAGGAAAAAATTTCATTTTTCAAATTAAATACTTTAAATGATTAGTAGTATAATAAGTAAACATGTTTACAATTACCAATAAACTTTATTTAATAAATCGGGGGTTCCTCGAAAAGAAGGTCGATTATTTAAGGTTCCTTGACCGAAAAAAATTGGGATCCAAAGTACCGATATGATAATGTTGAAATCCGATATCGATATGATCAATGTTGAAATGATTTTTCTAAGAGGATAAATTAAAGATTTCCTGCGTTCTAAAAACTTTAAATTCTTATATAAAATTTTATTATACGTTAAGTACCTAACAAGTTTCAAAAAGATTGGCTTATCTTTCGTTTAAAATCATCGAAAAATGTTTTAAATTTCCTTTTGACAAAAAAGTACCGGAATGAAAAATATATATTCATTTCTGTCTTCAAAAAAGTTATCAACATCAAGCACAACATTGCTCAATAGATTAGAAAGTAGTACACTCAATAGTTTGATTTAAAAATTGTTTTCTCGGCACTTGAAGGTAATTCCAGAGAAAGAACAATCCGATATTCGGTCCCCACATTTCCTCTTCCTTTATCTTTTCAGACTTGAGAAAGATTTTTCTTCCGACTAAAATTTTTTTTTTTTTTTTTTTTTTTTTTTTTTTTTTTGCTCTTATTGACAGCTCGAGGTTTGAGTGGAGGTTTTCCCGTAGTTTTGGGCAAAAAAATCTCTAAAAAAAGATATCTGACGTGAAATCGATACAAAAAATAGAAGGAAGGGTAAGGAATGTAAAATAAAAATAGTAGAGAATCCGAGATTCTGGGTCTATTTTGAAAGAAAAGTAAGTCTTTCAGATTTCCCTAGTGTCATGAAGTTCGTGGTGACGATGTGTTTTCGATGTGAGAACTTCGTTTCCTCTTGTTTTCTGTTTTACAGCACGAAATTTAATTTTGCATAGATAAATTCTATCTCAAAACGAAAAGTTTTTATTTTGGAAAATGTCATACTGGATTTGGATATCTTTTCATATTCCAAAAGGATGATAGTGAATATTTGTGCTACGCAGTATATTTTATAGTTAAAAATTTAGCTTTGGAATAGCTGAATATACAATCCCATGTATACTAACAAAAATGTATCTGAAAAAAAAAAAACAATTGCACCATTATCATCACAGTTTGTAGTAAAAATATTGGTGAAGAAATTGAAATATTAAATAATATGTATTATGCATTGTTAAAAATTAACATCTACTGTGTAGAAAACATAGCAAAATTTCTCATAATTATATTTTATAGTGATGTTTTGTTTTTTCTTGTGTTACGTTTTACAGCATTTAGTCTGAATATTTGTGATCCTGAATATTTCTGATACGAAGTAGATTTTGAAGTTGAAAATTTAGTTTTAGGTTAGCTGTATTTACAAAGATGTATGTTAGAGACTGACAAAAAATTCATCTGAACATTTAACATTTATTTTGTAGAAAACAAAACGAAACAAACGAAAATTTATCATAGTTTTTTTTAGGATTTTTTTTAAATTTATACTTTTTTAGGTGGTAGTTTCGTTTCTCTTGCTTTCTGTTTTACAGAATTAAATTTAATTCACGCAGCATTAATAAATATTATTTCAAAACAAAATTGCTTTATTTTTTTCAAAGTTATATCAAGATATAAGTATAAGCTGTTAAATTAAAAGACTACGAACAAGATTCCCTTCACAAAAAGAAGTAACATACATTTTCATGTTTAAAAATTTCCTTCGCTTCAAAAACATACAAATCGGAAATGGCAAACATATTTTAAGCTCTCAAAAATAGCCGTCATCTTGCTTTTATAATATGAATACTCATTTGCTTCTTAATGACATTATTTTCTCACCATCTTTCTGTAGCACGTGAAAATACATTTTGTCCTGATTTGCCCCTCTCGGCAGCTGTGGTTTCTTTTGTTCTGCTTTTTCTTTCTTTTTATCGACTACTGTGGTACTTCTAAGTTTCAATTTCTCACCTTTATTTTTCCATTTTTTGTTGGCGGATTGACGTGTTATATTTCAAATCGGTTTTATTTCTTCTCATTCACTTCTGGCAAGCCTTGAAAATGGGAGCCTATTTTTAAGCGCTTAAAACATGTGGACTGTTATTTCCGATTTGTATGTTTCTGAAGTGAATGAAAATTTTAAACAAGCAATATATTTCAGCTTCAGTTTTTTTTATTATTTATTTAACATATATTTTATTTAAATTTTAAATATATTAATAGAAAAGATATTTAAATCAAATTTATTCAACTATTATATAAAAGGAACTAATATTTTAAAAACATACACAAGGATTCTGAGAGGGGAAATGATTAGTTACCATTTCTTTGAAGATAGCATTGCCAACCATCGTACTGCATATGCTACAATTTTTTATTTTCTTTTTAAAATACACACATTTCGCATCAAGTTTTACAGCTTTTTTTTTATCAACATAACTTCGCAACCACGTCTCCATTCTAGCAACTTAACTCTTACTGTCTCCAATCTCATCTCTACAATTCTTTCTCTCCTCTATCCAGCAAAACCCAATTTTTATTGTCCTTGGAAAACCCACCCCCCTTTAAAGTTAAAAGCCAATCATCTTAAGTCAAGAGCAAAGATCCAATCAAAACTCAAATATAAAAAAATAAAAACTCTAATGATCCACCCTAGCATTTAGACACAATTGGTCAAAAGTTATCGAAACTCCATTAATGGACAGGGAACATAAATATGGTCAATAAATCGTCTTCCAATCACAAAAAACATTGTAAGAGCAGAAATCCATTTATTCTTAACTCATTATCATAATAGAAATTTCTTCAAATTAAAAAAGGCAATTAAATAAACAGTTGAATAAAAATAATAATTAAATTGCTTAGGTTAAATTAGAATCAAAATTAAGTTGTGATACAATTGAAGATATTGTAATTGTGCCGAGCAATAGATTTTGGTGTTGAAGTTTTGGTTTTGAGATAGTTAAATATACTATGATCCTATGTTTCAAGGAAGCCGACTAGCAAAAAAAAAAAAAAAAAAAAAAAAGAAGTACTTGTAGATATTTCTTGTAATAATGTTCATATATATATTAAAGAATATTGGTTTACTTTGAAGTTTTTATAAAGTCATTCACAGTGAGAATTTTCATTCTAAAATAACGGTAAAATAACAGGCGGCAGTTTCTTCATCTAATTAACCGTAAAAATTACGGTAAAGAATACTTTTTACCTATACGGTCTTGAAACCGTTTACAACTAGTATGTTTTCAAAACAGTAAAAAAAATTTAAACTAGATATTGGAGCTAGGCCTTTCGTTAGGTAACGGGCATCGGAGTTGGGTTGTGGTAGAATTGTGTTTTGTCAAATGAACCGTGGAATGTGGTTTAATTAGTTTATATGGTTGTTTCACCTATCGTAAGAGATAGGAAATACTAATTTTTTTTGTGTTAAACAGGTTTTATGGAGATACCATCTGTGCATGAATGAGAGTATCTTATTCTAATAGTCCAGAGTCACAAACTGGGGACGCAGGTCACTGGAAACTCTTAATATGTTGAAGGGAAAGGAAGAAATATTGTAGTGTCAATGCTGGAACTGGGACCCTCGTTCTGTCTGTCACGAGATTGATAGATTAGTTTTCTCGACTATGATATGCACCCAGCTGCAAGGAACTAAGTGGCTTCATTTAGTGGGTCTAGTTGGCGCGATAAAATTCTGGATTTTAACCGTATTAGGCGAAAGCAGTTAATAAACGATTTTTCTTACAGTTAACAGTTTGAATACCACCTTATTTCTGGTTATTTGACTATTTTGTTTGGATATGGTAAGATGACAATTAAATAAATAGTTATTAAGCCATTTTTTTTCCAGAAAATTTCTAACAGTGTAGGGTTCCTTTTATATCCAATAGGCCCTGATGTTTATTTAGAGAAGCGCAAATCGATGTTGTCCTAAAAATGTTGATATAATTTGATTTTATAAATATTTTTGATATAGAATTTTTTTTATTTAGAATATGTAAATATTAGCAACCAAAATATAATACTTTATCTTACATCTTTTAATGTAAAATTATTTACCATACAGAATGCGTCGAAACATGCTTGTCTATTAACTAACAAACGAATATAATTTTACGCAAAGAAATGCTTCGCTAACAGAAAGAAATCGAATAATTTCGAATAGAAACTTTAAATTTTAAAATTGCGGAAATTAAATACAATATTAAAAAATTTAATGTATTTCAAGCACTATTCATCTCATAATTCAATTTAAAAAGAGAGATTCTATTTTAATTGATAAAAAAATAATTAACTCTGATTTACCTTTTAAGGGGTCAAAAAACGCAAAAAATTTAATAAATTGGGGATTGGTTTTATTACTTTAAAAGAAATGCATTTAAATTGAGGAAAAATTATATTTTTGTCTCAACTAGAAAACGCGATAAAGCTTAGTTTATTTTTCCCGTCATTCTACTCATTCATTATGACCTCTCTTGCTTTTTTCTCCATAAATAGTCATTTTCAACTAGAAGAGGACATATCTCAATTCATAAAAAGGAGTGTTAAGAATCTGCTTATTTTACATACTTTAATTCAAAGGGGAGCTATCCCCTTTGCAGAGGATCAAACTTGTTCGAATATCATCGTTAATAGCTCATTGTGCAGTTCTATTGCGATGTAAATAAAGTTCTATTACTACTACTACATACTACTACTGTATTAAATATATCAAAGATTAAATTTAAAGCTTTCTTAATTTATTTTAAAACAAAAAAAATTACTGTAAAGTAATTAAAGTATTAATGTTTGTATTTAAAATAAGTAAAAAAAAAACTAGACTTTAGAGCCTAATATTTAAGGCTTCCTTAAAAATAATAACCATCAACACTTTCAAATTTTCATTTGTATTGCATGTTTCAAAATCACAAAGAAATGAAAAAGTATGCCTTCATGTTGGTAAAAGTTAGAGAAATAAAAATTTTGTTACCACATTCAGAAAAAAATTCTGTTAAAATTACCGTACTGTATTAAAAACAATTATGATATTAAAAAAAAAAAAAACTAATTCTATATCTAACACTAAAACTAATTCTGATTAATAAAACCAAAATAGACGGAATTTAAATTATTCATTTGGTAATTTTTCCGTTCGTATGTCAATGGTTAACCAAAACTTCTAATTTTCAAAATTATAGTTCCTACTACCATTTAGTGAAATATAAAAAACCGAATAGTATTTTTTTTAGAGTAAAAAGGGTTCTTTTTATTTTGTCATGGTCTAAGGTATTAAGACAAAACTACCAAATTTTATATTATATCATTAAAACATATTTTATTGTTAATTATATCATAATCATTACCAAAGCGCTTCCGAAAAAATTACCGAGCTTTTTGGTACTCCCATACAGCTATAAACACGGTGAATTTACCATATTCTGGTAGTTTTAACCTAATTTTTTCTTTGATAATCATTTAAATTTATCAAAGCATGAATGCGGTTTATATTTATAAAACAAAAGTTTAAGTATTATGCTCACAACGCTTATAAATAATATATTAGATAATAGATAATACATTATGCATTAGTAATAGATAATACATTATGCTTATAAATAATATATTAACAAGAAATTTTGTATTGCTAAGTGGTTTATGTATTCATTCCAACGAATAATATGAACCATATTATTCAGAAGAAAGACCAAGGGAATTGAAACTAAAGTTTTAAAAATTTATATTATTGTAGAATAAAATAAATAAAATGTTTAGTTTTCAAATTTAATAGTTGAATATACTGAAAAATAATTATTTGAAAGTTATCATTATTACTAATCAAACAGTAATATGTATATATTATCGGTAATAAATTCTAAAGAAAGTAAATTTCAACTTTTGTTTTATAATAATGCTAAAATTTAATATGTAAAAATGTTAAATTATTTTAATAACTCTCATTTATTTTAAATAATTTGCATAAATTATTACGGACAATTTTTTTACAATCCGTAGATATCTTTACTATAATTGTGCAGTTAGAATTGAAAACGTTCTAGTCATTCATTCATCAAGTTATTTTAATTTTTTCATTTATTTACTTAATTTAAAAAAAAAAAAACCATCGCACATGATTTTATTCAAATTTCTAAACTCTATTGTTTATATGCAGTTATATTTTGTTTCCTAATTCTAAAATCTGTAAAAAATGTAATAAAAAATTATATTAAAAAATGTAAAAACAAACAATCGGCAAAATACTGCATTTTTAATTGAAATCAAATAAGAAGGTTAATAAATACGCTATGCTTGAAATTTTTTTAAAAAGTGAAAAAGTTTGATTGAAAAGTATTTCATTGTAAAAATTTTATGATTAAACAACAACGATTTTCCATATGATTAAAAAAAAATCGTATTTTTTTAATACCGTCTAATTATTATTACTACAATATTTTTTTGAAAAATGAAATATCATCAAGACTGATGCATAAGAAAAAAGAAACAATAAATACTTTCAATTTTTTATAACTCTTGATTTTTTATTTGCTATTATTGCCTAACATAATATTGCTAAATTGTACTTAAAGAGCTTTATTTTTTATGCGGAATATTTTTTTAAATAAAAAATTAAATATCGTTAAGTTTTTTTGAGAACCCATATTTACTGCTTTTGGAAAGAAATTCGGAAAAATATTCTAATCATTGAGCGAATTTGATTTTTTTATTCTATTGTTTCGTATTTTAGTTTTATTTTTAGGATCAGAAAGCGAAATTCAAACACATAAGACAAAAGCGAACGCTAAATCCGAGAAAGGACTTATAGTTCTCCTGAAAAATAAATGATAAATTGCACAAAGGAGAAAAAATTCTTTGCAGAATGCCTTTTGAAGGATTAATAAGAACTGAATTTATTATCTTTAAAAGGGAAGAAGAAATAAGCTCTGTCGAAAGGGGAAAAAAAAAAACTCTTTGAAGATAAGCACACCCTTTCTTTTAGCCACGACCTGATAAACGATCAAAACGATGGTGCTTTGTCTTCGTGACTGGGAAGAGCTTTGATGAAATTACTTAAGACCCGCTTCATAGCTGGCACATTAAAGCTTGAAACAATCTAAATAGGTGCATCGTAATAGCTCCAGTAGAGTGTTTCGGGAATTCCTTTTTTTTTTTCTGTCAGCGTGTAAACAAGTTGCTTGAAAAAAGAATTCTGACTGGAAAAGTGGAATGTTTTGTAGCTTTTGCCTTAACCAGATTTGCGTGTAGATTTGTTTCTGGTGCTTTTAAGAAACTTGGAAAAGAAATACAGTTCGAGTTACGGATGTTTTGTTTAACTTGCTTGACTAAACAATAGTTTTCGCACGAAAACAAATTCAATGAAGAGTAATTGAAAATTCCCATCGTCATATAAAAAGTTCAGAATGCTAGAAAATCCTTATCATTCAATAATTTTTGTTCTGAAGAGTTGTCAATTTTTATTATTTATTATTAGATTTAATGAACAATTTAATGAATAGTTTTTCAATTGATTGAAAAAAAATTACATGATGCAATTTATAACTGTTAAATTGCATAAGTTTCAGTCGGATCATCCTTAGGGATGTTTCCCAGACCGTTGCCCATAGTGCAGCTCTTGCCCATAGACCAGACCCATAGTGCAGCTCTAGTGCAACGTAAATGAACTACAACAATAAGTTTCAGTTAAAAAAATGCATATCTACTAATAAATTGTACAAAAATCTATACAAATATATTAGACATTTATTCTCTAAAATTGTATTATCAGATTTAATAAAATTTATAATTTTAATTATTCAAAAAATTAAAATTTCTTCGTATATTTCAATCTGACACTGTTAAATTGCTTAAGTTTCGGTTAAAATATTTAAATCTATCGACTAATATATCGTAAAAAAATATATAAATATATTAGGTATTTAATCTCTCAATTATAACAATTCACATTTACCGGAGATACAATGATTGTTAAAGACTGATAATCTTTGATGAAATTTGCTTAAAACTGCTACATATCTGGCACATTAAAACTTGAAACAATTTAAATAGATTAGCCGCTTAAAAAAAGAATTCGAACTCTGTTTGGAAAAAGACAAAATAATAGTTTTCTCACAAAAACAAGTTTAATGAAGTGTAATAGAAATTTAATCAGTCAAATAATAAATTCAGAATTTTAGAGACTAATGGAGAAACTCTTTAACATTCTACGATTTTTAGTTCTGAATAGATGTCAATTTTTATTTATTTATTCTCAGATATAATAAAATTTAAAATTTTTTAATCTGTTTCTTTTAAATTGCAAAAGTTTCGATTAGAAATAATTAAATCGATCAACTGATAAATTGTTTTATATATACAAATGTATTAAACATTTATTCTCTCAAAATTTATTATTAGATTTAATAAAATTTATAATTTTTAATTAACTCAAAAAATAAAAAATATTTATACCGTACCATCTGCAACTGTTAAACTGCATAAGTTTCTGTTAAAATAATAAAATCTATATACTAATAAATTATAAAAAATATATATAAGTATATTAGACATTTATTCTCTCTATTCTAACTATTCAATTTCACCGGATATACAATGGTCGTTAAAGGCAGATAATCTTGTACGTAGAAGATCTACGAAGATCTGTGGTTAAATCTGCTAGGTTGCTGATACATTATAGCTTGAAACAATCTAAATAGGTGCATCCTAATAGCTTCAGTAGAATGTTTCGGGAATTCGTTTTTTTTTCTGTCAGCGTGTTAACTAGATTTCCAAGACAACAAAGAAACATGGAAAAATGCATAGAGTGTTTCAGTGGAGTGAAGTGTTAGCTTATAAAAAGAATTTTCATTTTGTTTGGAAAAGTGTAATGTTATGTATAAAATCTTCATTATTCTACAATTTTTGTTCTAAATAGTTGTCAATTTTTATTTATTTATCACTAGATTTAATAAAATTTATAATTTTTAATTAATTGAAAAAAAGTCAAAACATAAACATTTCACATTAAAGCTTGAAATAATCTAAATAGGTGAATACTAATAGCTTCAGTAGAACTTTTTTTTTTGTCTGTGGGTTAACTTAATTTCCAAGACAACAAAGAAACATAGAAAAAATGCAAGTGACTTTGATGTTTTGTTTGGCTTGTTAAATAAAACAAGAGTTTTCTAACTAAAATAACGTGTTCATTGAAGAAAAATTAAAAGTTTCGTCAACCAAACAGTTCAGAATTTGAAGATATTAGGTAGAAAATTTAGTTCTTTTTCTTTTATTAGGATCTGAATTATCACCAATTCGTATCAATTGTTAAATTTTTAGTGCTTTTTTATAAAAATATGTTTCTTGAATTGATTGGAAAAAAAATCAAACCCAGTTTGGGTGGCTTGATATGTCATTGTCCATAATTTTTGATTAAAAATATGGAAATTTATTGCTAATGTAATAAAAAAAAGGAATAAAAATAAATTAGACTTTCATTACTTTTCCAATTTTGCATATTTGCTTCTAGCAGAGAGACAGTGTTCAGTTCTTGTTCTATGAATGGCCACCTTATAAGTAGTCTGTTCTTTTGTAATGTTCTATTATACGTAACGTAATAGAGATACGCAACGAGATACGAAACGTGAACGAAAGATTTTATAAATAGTTGGAGAAAATTAAAGATTATAAAATTTCAAAAAACAAATGAGAAGTCTCTGAGATTTTTTAAACTTTTTGAGTTTTTCAAAATGTAACAAAAATTTCAAAATTACAGTCTCTATAATAGTTTAACATAGTTGTGAAAAAATTGAATATTAAAAAAAAATAGGCTCAGAACTACGTGTCTTCTTAATTTGTATTTGAATTTAGATAAAAAAAAATTATCTTATCAGGACAATGCAAATGCAAGACTACAAACTTCAAAAGTTCCGTTTTTTACGGAATCTAGCACTTTAAAGAAAGAAATTATATTAAAAAATACTTTTTTATTCAACTAAAATTTAAAATTGATTTTAGTTTGTAATAAATAAAACATCTGTTATTCACAATGCATACCCGGTAAAAATTTCCGGATCAAATTACGGTAAAAGGTACCTGTACTCAGGGTGCCGATATTTTGTACCCTAAAATCCATTTTTACCGGAACATACGGTGGAGCGAAAAATCTGATATGCTGTAGTTTTTACAGTCATAATTTTAGTAAAATCACTGAATCCCTCTAATTAAATAAACATTACAGTGAAAATTACGGTATAACATTTTACGGTAAAAATGAATTTTATGGTGAAATGAATTTTACAAATAACGCACCCAAAGTGCCCGTACTTTATACCGGAATTTGATCCAGAATTTTTTACAGTGTAGTTAAATACATTAAGTCTCAAATTTCGTATTTTTTAAAACTTTTATTAACTTTTTATGCCACTTTTTAAATCCTTTTTTTTTATTCCAACTGTTTTTTAATCTAAAAAAGAACTAAGACTAATATGACTTTTAATTTTAATAACCATTAACGCCATAATAACCTTTAATATCCATTTTAATGACTAAGATTTTTACAAAAATAAATGACTTTTCAATAAAAGTCTTTTCAAAATTATTCCGTTACCATATTTCATACCGTTTAATGCAAAATTATTTCATTTTTGAAAAATCCCCCTTAACTTTTTACTCCTTTAAGTTACTATTACTTCTCAATATATAAGAAAATGAAGTGTTTTAAAGGGTGGTCAAACATTCTTATTTAACAATGACTCTTAAAAGAGAATTCGAAGATATTTTTTCCCTTTTGTTAGAAACTTTCCAAATAATTGATATGTCATTTTTTTCCTCTCTGTAAAAGCCTGAGTTGTTGCCTTTGCCTTTGATATTAATATCAATCGATAATCTCATTTCAGTCCTAAGCCAGCCAAGAAGTCTGTCAGTTCTGCATGTAAAAGGAGGGGAAAACAGTCATATTCTTTGACATTAGTGTTCGTCTCCAGGGTACCTTAATCGTCATTGGAAAGTCGTTTAGTATGCAGATTTGTTGGATTTCGGGTCTGGCTCCTTTTCTCTTTTCCTCATAATAGTGCATAAACCTCGAAGCTTTTAAGAAATATGTTTGAACAAGAAAATAAACCAGACAATAAAAATGAAAAATTTTGGGAAAGACCTTAATGTTAGCATAATTTCTCATCTCCTAACTTGTAAAAATCGAAGGTCCATGAAAAAGAATGATAAAACTTTGGGCTGTACTTTATTTCTAGAAAAAGATTTATGGCTTTTTTTATTTAATAATATTGGATTGAGGAATATGGTGAGCAACCTTTAGAACAGGCATTAAAGTTTTTGATTTGTTTTCAAAGAAATAAAAGTTGGCTTCACATAAAATGTCTTTATGAAGAGAGTTTTCTTAAAACGTTTAAAAGTTCAGATTCCTACATGTTTAAAGTAAGAAAACTTATTGAAAAATATAAAAATGCATGTTAAATTTATTAAGACATTTTACAGCATTTAATTTGGGTAACGCTAACAAAATATTTTTTTTTTTTATAATGTTAACTAATTTTATATCTGGCTGTATAAGTTATTATTGATTTCATTATTAACAAGTTGGAAGTAAAGGGAAAAAAATCAATTTAGTTGAAATCAATCTGAGTTTAATATTTTATTGCATATACATATTTTAGTCATTCCGATCAAAATGAGAATTTTATCATTTCTTTTCTTCAATTTTATATTATTTAAGTCCCTTCGAAAATTTTGTTTTCAATTGAAAACAATACAAGTATAATACTAACAGATACAATTCGAGGTTGACCAAATTTACAAAATACTTTAATCATTACGTTCTTTATATATGGGTCGGTGTTTCTCGAAATTGTAAAAAAAAAGAAAATATTGCTGTATTAGACGAAAAAATTTTTAAAAGTAATTAAATTCATATATTTCTTTTATATTATTTAAACGGTTTTTGTATTTTCTTTTATTAGTTGATACTTTTCTTAGAAGCATTGTAAAAACTGTGGTGTAATATCTATAGAGTTTTGTGTTGAAAAACATTAAATTAAGTGAAGGAATTCTTTATTTCAAGTTAATACCAAAATCAAGCGTTCATACACACATTAAAGAGTGTCGTTAAATCCAAACGCTAATTATTAATATAGCTTACACGCAGCTCATATGCATTTTCTTTATTCATGAACTAATTTTGCCAATTTTGGCGCACTTAAGGATTCTATCAAATGACTACGGTAGATTGTTTACAGTTCGAGCACGAGAAGGTAAAAGGTCGTTTTCTCCTTGCACAATGCTGCACATTCCGCAGAAACAGAAGTGTACTGTTAAGAAAAGCATGTGTGGTTTTAGTTGTATAATGAAGATAAGATATTTATCATAAAAACATAAAAAGATTTACTGAAATATGTCAAATGCATTAAATACACTCTATAACAAAAAAAATCGACGCACCAAGAAGGATTTGTTCGATTGAAACGAAAATTGGTGGATAAGAAGACAATGTAAGGAATAGTAAATGATTAAAATTTCAGAACAATTGAATGATTTATTGCAGAGTTACAGTAACAAGTTCAATAAGGTGTTGACCCGCCTCTAGCCTGGATACAAGCTGCCACACGACGTGGCATAGACCGATAAAGCTCCCGGATGGTCTCTTGCGGTATTTCCTGCCAAATTCGATCCAATTGTTGAACGAGGTCACCAACATTCCGTGTCAGATGCAATCGCCTTCCCATCATATCCCAGACATGCTCAATGGGAGAGAGATCTGGTGATCTGGCAGGCCAAGGAAGAGTTTGACAAGCTTGCAGACAGTTCATAGCAACACGTGCCGTATGTTGTCTGGCATTGCCCTGCTGAAAAACCAGCCCAGGATGCTGCAAAAGGAACGGTAGCAAAACAGGTCTTAGGAAGTCGTCGACGTAGCGCTGTGCAGCAAGTGTACCTCTAATGACGACCAAAGGGGTCCGGCTGTCAAAGGAAATGGCACCTCAGACCATAATGCTTTGTTGAGGGCCGATGTGGTGTGCAATAGCGAAGGCAGTATCCCCCATCTGCCCTGTGCGTCTCCAAACACGTCTTCGAAGATCGTCACGACACAGTTGGAAGCGGTATTCATCGCTAAAGACTATACGTCCCCAGTCGGCATCATTCCAGCCTGATCGAGCCATGCACCACTGTAATCTGGCTCGGCAGTGTGCGTTGATTTTTTTGTTATAGAGTGTAATTTTATAATATTTAATTTTCTTTTTCGGTTTTGTTAATCTTTGTTAGAATACATATTAATATTTACTCTGTAATGTATGCATGTATAAACATAACATTGGTCTTAGTATTAATGATGCATTATTCTCTGCAATTATGGTATAAGGTACATTAGTACCGGTGCATTTTTCTCTGATCAAACCTAAAACACTGAAGTCGTAGTTTAATAGATATAATTTAGATACATTTACTTAAATATTTTATTTTCTTACTTCAATAGTTTTAGATTTTTCTTTGATTTTTTAGATTTAGATACTTTTAGATTTTTTCGATTTTTTTTCATACTTACTTTTAGATTTTTCTCTGATTTGAAATTGGATTGGTATTTATTTTTTATGTATTTACTAAATATTGGATTAACATAAATAACAGAACATTATTAGGTTATATTATTACGTGATAGTAAGATTTCAAAAAATGGCAAATTGAAACGTATAATTGACTGTTTTTAACTACAAGCAATTGTTCAAAAAGCCATAGAATAATAGAAACAGTTTACTTTAAACATTAAAAATAATTCTTATAATTACTATATGAGGTTAATTTCTCAAATTAAATATGCAGTATATGAGCCTTTGATCCCAATTTGTTTTCAATAGAAAAGAAACAAGAACAATAATGATAACACAAATAATAAATTTATGTTCTTAAGCATTGCATATCATATTGGGTTAGGAATCCATTCAAAGCTAAGTAATTCGTGAATTTACTTTTGAATAATTCCTTAATTGATTATTTACTTTATTTTGATTTGAATTGATTTATAAATTAGGTCGTTAAAGATGAAAGGTTGGATACTTCAACTTCAATTACTTTTTTATTTAACAGTGGCCTAATTGTTTTTTGTTGAGAAGTTATAGGATTACACCTACTTAAAGATGCTGCATCAGATTCTTAAAAAATCCTTCAAATGATTTTTTTTTTTTTTTAAATTAACTTTATTAAAAAGGGAATGGTTGAAAATTCACATTCATGATTTCTTAAATGGAGTGCAGTATATTAATAGTATATTTCACTCTAGTTTTAGCTGACTTTGCTGGCTAAACAAAGTGAATAACCAAAACACACTCCGAAATTTAATAATTACTAAAAGGATCTGATGATATATGTTTGGTGCTCCAGAGCAGGAGTGATTCATTTTGATTTTATGAAAACTGGCTCATCGGTTTCTAACAATTTACTGCAACTAAATAGCCAAATTAGTGCAAAAATTTTATTAAACAAAATAGCCTAAATTGATCAACTGATCGTCTCCTGTCCTGTTGCATAGTATTGCCACGCCACACACTGCACAAATGACGATGGTAAAACTACAAGAATTAGAACTTTTTAATCATCCGCCATATCTCAGAGATCCCTTCTTGCTAAATAGGAAAAAAAAATTATAGGAAAATTTTTTATTCTGAAAATGCTGCAAAACTGGCCTTACAGCAATTCATTAACTCCCATCTTTCAAGGTTTTATCCTACAACAGCCTACAATATCCTGCAGCCTGTTATCCTAAAAAAATAGCAACTTGCATGGCGTAAGTTTGGTTAAAATATGAGTGTATAATTTCATGTTTGAAATACAGTGACACCTCCAGGACAGAATTTTTTCCTTAGACTTAATGTTGAATTAAAGCTTTATTAGAGATCATCAAAGCCTCTCCCTGCAACCGGGATAACCTCCATCCCAAATACGGAATAGGTCAAATAAGGAAACACGAAAAAATATCAAAACAAATAATATTAACAAAGCAAATATGTAGATTAAAATATATTCAAATTATTTTGAGTGGTTCATGTTTAGAGAGCTCTTTTTAACGATCTCTGAAAGAGAGTGACAACCTTATGATCACTAGGAGTCCACTAAAGACGATGCTATCAACCAATGATTTAGTTTTAGAATTGAAAGTTAAATTAGGAAAAAAAAAATCGTTTCAGAAAAAGCTAAGCATCTCAAACAAACAAACCTCTCATTTTTGAAAGTAAACTAATTTTTATGACATAAAATTAAACGCAAACTTAAACCTATAACATATTTATTTATTAATTTAAAAAAGTTTTATCTTTTAAATTGGTGAATTTTATTTTACACATTACTATATCAGTAGGGATCACTTTTATAGACGCTAAATTTTATTCATCGATCTGGTTTTCATGAGGCTCTCGGAAGTGGCATTTCCACACGCAAAAAATGACACTGACTAAAATTAAAATAATCTGCGAAAAATCATCGACCTACGATAACATTTTGAAGTCAATAGAGGAATCCTCTAAGAAGGATTAACCTCCATTAACGACCATTTCACTGTGGAACAGAGAGTGGTTCCTTATATCTGTAAGCTATCAACCAACTTTATCTTTTTTTTCTACAAATTTCTTACTTGTTGACCTAATATTGATTGTTTTTTGACAGCCCGATCCTATTATTGTGATAACTAACTCTGAAATGGGTAATTTTTTTCAAATCAGACGAGTTTTTAAAGTAAGAAAATTCGATGATATGCAATGTTTGCCTTGTGCAATATGCGATTAATTAAAGTATACTTAAACAGTTAAAAATCACGTAATTTTTTTTATTATTACCGTTTCTTTTCCCCCTAACTATCTGTAAGTATTTCAATCTCGCTTTGCTATATCTCGCTTTGCAGGTACTTACTTTATTTACGTCGCACTAGAGCTGCACAATGGGCTATTGGCGACGGTCTGGGAAACATTTCTCAGGATGATCCGAAGACATACCATAACAATTCTGATCTTCTGCAAAAAGGATGCCCCCCCCCCTTTTGGTAACCTGATGACCTGAACGTGATGTCAAGCACTTCACGATTGAATAGTTAAATGAGGACCTATACTGCGCACCCTCGGTCCCTATGCAGGCTGATCAAAGTGGTCACCCACCCGCAGCCAGTGATGCTTGACTTCGGTGTTCCTCTGGGCATCGTGCTTTTTATGATCCGTCAACTGCTAGACTTAATTATAATATGAACATGATAACTAAAAATGCTCTCGGTTGACTCGGTGTTAACTTGAGTATAATATACATTTTGCTAACTTTTTTTAAAGAAAAATTACTTTAAATTTAAAATTTTGTATTTAATTTTAAAGTAAGTTTTTTGTTGTATTAATATCTTTTACACACACATTGAATAAATGAATGCGAATACTTTGCTGTATCATTACCGATTTGAACTGAGTTTAAATACTAATAGTCAGAATATTAAAGAAATCAAAGAAACGATAAACTTAAATACCGTATAAGCATTTTATTAGGTAAAATAAAAATATTGATTTTGCTTTTCTTTAAGCAAAATAAAACATTCTTCTTTCTAGATTTAATCATTATTTATCGTTTAAGGAAAACTAAATTTGATAATACAAAATAAAATAATAACACATTGAAATAAAATTAAATATAATACTTTGCAGCTCCCTATGCTCAACAATTATTTAAATTGGTCGAAATGTCTCCCCTAAAATACCTCAGGTCTAAGCAATTATTATTTTCTAAAAAAGAATATTCAAAATAGCTTATGAGTTTTGACTAAATCTTACAACCTTCGCCAATCGACAGTTATTCGAATATTTTAGCGAAGTTTCTTGTTTAATTAAAGTACTGGGGGATTATATAGCTACATAATGTAGCGAAGAGTCACGAATCTGAGCACTTCAGGCGCGTTAAGGCCAAACATTTTTGGCATAAAATGATTCAAGTGCTCATTTCAAAAGAGTGCTTACGTAATTCTAGATTTTGGATTTCCTAACACTATCTCTTTATACCTTTATTTAGATAGTAAATTAATTTTTGTAATATTTAAAATTTATTTGGACGATAATTGCTATGAAGGGACTATTACTGGCAAAGTAGAATTTAAACTCGAATTTAGAGATTTCGATACTTTATTTAAAAGTATAATTTTAATGAAGTGGATGTAGCATTTCTTTAACTTGACCTCATACGGATTGTGGCTAGTTTTAATGCATGGGGGAAAAGTGCTATATTAGGAAATGATAGTACGGACTATCTTCTTTCAATTTTTTTTTTTGTTTCCAGTGAAAGGGATACATAGAACAGAAGCCTAGAAAAAAAAGAACAGAAGTGGTCAAAGTCATTTCCTAAGACAGTATCTGGCATTCCAATATCAGGTGGTTTAAGAGTCAAAGAATTTACTGAATGAAATGACTTATAATTTTTTGTTAGAAACAACGTCACACCTTTACGTGTGAAAAAATTCTGCCTGTTCATTTACAAAGATGCAGCTGAGTTTAGCAATCCACTGAAATATAAATTTTATGATTTTTTGTAAGAGGCTTCGGATGAACTTCTTTCAAACTATAGATGAATAATAATTATTTGTATTTCTGGGCATTAATTATAAGTGACCCTAAAATATAAGTGCTCAATTATAAGTTATATTATAAGTGGCTCTAAAATTCAATATCAAATTTTAAATCCAACTCATAAGATAGGTGAAGAGGGATAATGAAATCAACTAATGGTTAGGCTAACTGCTACGATACGAACTTTACCTAAACCAATAGTAATGAAGGTGTTTTGTGTCATGCGAGTCGATACGGCAGCAGAATTACCACTTAAACCAGTGCAGGATTAGTGGCTTTAAATCCCGTTCATGGTCTGATAATATTGATCATAATATTTATTATCACGTGGTAATATCCTAGTAAATATCACCTTACATCTAAAATAGTGATTATATTGTAGTAATTATCATGCTAATATTTATTATCATCACTTAAAACTAGAATGTGCTAAAAAGGCCTATTTTTAATGCACTTATGAAAATAAAAGATTTGACCTACAGTGCTTATTTTGGTATTTAACTCTGGTCTGGACGTTAAAGTTAAATCGGATTTAAAACATATCTTAAACGAGGTTATTGATTTTTTTAAATACAATTCTGAACAAAATATGAGTAACTTCTTTTAATTTAATTTATATTACAAAACTAATAAAAAGAAAATTAATTGAAGGGAAATCTACAGCATATTATAAATAACCAACTAATTCGCTGGGGATGATTTGCTTTTAACACAGACGAAAGAAGGCAACATCTTTTCTACGTTTAATATTTTAACTATGCAGTTTATCATAGTTTCTTAATTAACTTTAAAAAAATATTTTTATCTTTATTCAATTATAAATATGTCCTAATGCAACTAAATTTGGTCACGTATTCTAAACTGTGTAATATGTCTTATACATCTTAGAATTTGTTCAACAAGCTGTGTAAATTACGTAATGAAACTCGAGACTGATTTTTTAAATATTTTAATTCGAATATAATTATAATTCAAGATGATGTCGATGACAGTTCTTCCACGCCTAAAAGCAGTGATCGAACTCCGTAACTGGAACAGTCTTTATATGATCGGTTACAGCCTTTTAAGGATTTTCCAGTGTCCCGAAATGACGTCCATTGAGATGAATTTTAAATCTCGAAAACAGGAAAAGCTCTCAAGTCATGTGAGTAAAAAAGTTGAGACGACACCGGGAAAAGACCAAAACATGTTTCATAACATTGTTGTGTGAGAAGACACTTTGCCGTTTTTCTTATGATTATACTTTTTTGAAGTTCAAATTCACATCATTTTTCAAAACCTGATGATACAAATTCAGCTGTTCTCTAATCATTATGAACGACAAACAACAATCTCAAAACCCAAGATCCTGGATTATGTTACCATTTACCTAGGTTCATGCAGTTGAAGTTCTTTGACTGATATGTGTCGTTGTTGTTTCTTATTCCACTAACCAATGCCAGCAAAGCCTGCTTTGTGAAACCAAGTGAATTTAAGACAGAGGGTGCGTTTCTTGTTTTTCGGTGGTTCCCTCTAGGGCCAAGAATACAACGTCAGCCACAAACACGTCACAGCCCGTTTATAGGGGTAAGCCATTTATGCATTCATTCATTCATTTATCGTAATTTTAGCTACACCAGAGAACGATCAATATCCAATTTAGTACCCTCAAAGGTATGATTTGTTATGGGAATATGAAGAGCTTTATGACCTGAC
Organism: Parasteatoda lunata; assembly: GCA_949128135.1. NCBI lineage: Eukaryota > Metazoa > Arthropoda > Arachnida > Araneae > Theridiidae > Parasteatoda > Parasteatoda lunata. The sequence continues at coordinate 44,271,710 of OX421980.1, forward strand.
TGATTTAACATGCACAAACTCACAGAGGATCAAATTCACGACCTCTTGAACATGGGATCAACGCCCTACCCACCAGACTATCTCGGCTGATGCATAACACTGCAGAACATTTTTTTCTACTGCAAGAGACTTTTCTAGATACTTTTAGATTCTTTTAGAGACTTTTGTATCGCTGATTTCAAATTTGCAATCGATTTCTGTATCTAAGTCCCAATTTTTTTAAATGGTATTTTTAGTCTATTATTTTTTCAAAATTTACGAGGTTAAAAACGTTATATATAACAACCGGTTACAGAGTTGTTGCGACCAACATCTTGGGAAATTAGGGAAGATCATCAAAAATGAAACTGCGTAGAAATGCATGCCTGGAAATGTCAACATATACGCCACTAGGGACGCTTCCCTATTATGCACTGTTTCTTCGTGTGCTTCTGAACGAGTCATAATATGGAAAGCTCCCCTAGCTGCGTACGGGGACACTTCTGGACATGAATGTCTATGCAATTTTAATTCTTATGATGTGCTAGAAGTTTGCCGTAGCATTTACGCAAACTCCTGCTGTATATAGCGTTTTTAAACTTGCACATTTCCACATAAAATAGACCAAAAATACCATTTAGACAAAAAAATCTGCAGCTTTAGGTGCAAAACTAATTTCAAATTTGAAATTCCTACACCTAAATTAGGTACTATCAAGTATTTGCATAAATGCTATAAAAAATAATTCCCCGGTGTAATCATCCTCCAACATTATCTTTGTTCTGAAAAATGCCTTCAACTATCACAAAACCTCGACTATTGACAAAGCACAATCTCCGTAGGCCTACTGGAGTTTTTCAAAAGTTTTAGTTGCCTAAACGTGAAGCAAAATCTGGCAGTAAAAAGTTGCTTCAAGTTAATTTCATTAATTACAAAAACTGATTTCACAAGAAATATGATTTCGGACGGCCTATTTAACCAATCGACTTTATACTTATACTTAACTTGCATTAAAAGTTCAATTCTCCCCCTTTAAGTTTGGTGGTTCTAGGGTTGCAATATCGAACGTTACGTTACCAGTCCCATTACTTAATTTACACTCCTTGTATATTTCAGACATTTTCATGTAAAGATATTTTGATTGATAACATTGATTTAAAATGGTTATTGAAAAAATTTATTTAGTGATTAATTGTTACATTTTAAATTGCATAATCTTTTAAATTTTGGAGAAAAAAACTATAAGTTGATGGTCCATAATATAATAAACACTATAAAGAGCATAATAACCAGTTTAAAACGAAAAATAACTGACATTATTGTGAAAATTGTTAGAGCAATCACATAGAAACATTTTATGGAAGACCTTTAACTCATATAGAAATTTCGATCGATATACATTCAAGAGGCATTTTTTCAAAACTAAATTGCAAAACATGTTTATAATTCACTTCTCAGTAATTTAATAAACACACAGTCTAGACATGGATATTAAAGTCTAAGTTATCAATTATGAGCCAATAACACTAGACGGCAAAAAAAAACTCTTTTGTAATAATGCATGAATCATTAGCAAAAACATTCTGCATTAATTGGCTGTTGTATAATGCTCGTTCCTTCATTTCATATAATAATTATCTCCTTTAAAACTATTTTATGTTATATTAGTTATTTTAACTATATTATAACTATATATACTATATATATATATATACAGATTCTTTTTATTTTTTAACTCTTTATCGTTACGTTATTTCATAATTTTAAAATTTTACAACCTTATACAAATGTAATGTTTGAGAAAGATTTTTAACGTAGGACCTTATATGTTTTAATAAGTCAATCCGCTTTAAAATAAATAATTTAAAATGCAAAAAAAGTGAATATCCTAAAAACTTTTGATCTTATGATTGGATTTTCACTTATTGAAACTTAATGCATGAATAGTTCGATGGCTGGACCTTAAATATGTTAATTAGTACAGAAGCTATTTTAAGATACGGAATCAAATATAAAAACCTACTTTCTTTAAATAAATATGCTTTTTTCTTGGACAGCTTTTGATTCTTGATTCTATCAAAATAGGGTAAGGGTTGCCGCAAGCTGGAAAATATGGAATAATTTAATAATAATAATTAATAATTTAGACGAAAGAGTGCTTGAAAGTTTGGATCCCTGTAAGTTAATTTTCCTTTTTTCGTTTTTTACCATTTGCTGTTAATTTTTTTATTTCTTAGTCCAATTTTGTTCCGACCATTAGGAATAATAAATAATTATGAAAAATATAAATAGTTTTCACATATAATTATTTTTAAAAAAAAGTTTCATAACTGCGTGTTTTATTTGCTTAATCA
>OX421980.1:44279042-44339042 GCA_949128135.1 Parasteatoda lunata
TCATTTGTGTTAGCTTTTAATTCCCTCGGCAAATATTACAGTGGACATTAAAATTTTCAGGTTAACCATAAGACGTTAACTAACATCTTAAATGGGCGGCTCTTTTATTATAATTAAACTCACACATAGTAAAATCATTTAAAGTTTTAGCAATAAAAAGAATTGTTCATGTATTATTTAACTTATTTATACGTGTCCCTTTCTGAATATAAAAGAAAAGGAATTTAAGTACCATCCTCCAGGAAATCCAATAAAGGGAATTTCGTAATACTTAAAGTTTAATTTTATCAAAAGCATGTCGATTTTAAACCAATGATTTTCATTGATCTGAATAAAAAAGAAAAGAAAGTCATGTTTCCTTGATCAGGGTAAATAATACTAAACAGAAGTTAGAACACAAGCCTAAAAAGTGCTTAAAAATCTGTTTAATGACAAAAATTCAGAAACATTTGTTCTTCTGTAAAGTTATTTTTATTAAAAATATGCATAGATGAATGAGTTACCACAGTTATGCTGCACTCTCTATAAGCTATTCTATCTGCTTAGTTGTTTATTATTGTAATGAAAAAATTCACTTAATAGTTTTTTCTTTAATTTAAGAGAATAAGTCTGTTACTTGGAAGAAAAAATTTATACCACCAGGTTACAACTTAATCAAAGAATCAAAAAATTTAATTTTTACAAATTGTTAATTGCTGTTCATTTCATGTAATGTTTTGAATTTAATAACATTCATTATTAAAATAATATAGTTGCAAATTTATGTAAGATTATAAGCATCTAAATCAAAAAAATTTCTGAACATGTAGAATTCGTATTGTATCATAAAAAGCTAGCTTCATTGAAAAAGAAAGCAAACAGGAATTTAGTAAAACCATGAAACAAATGGCAACCCCGAAGAAAGAAATAGAACAGTCGTAAACAAGAAGACTATCAAGATGTCCAGAGAACTCGAGTTTTTACAATAAAAATGATATCTTAAGAGCACATATTCTATTTTTATTGTTTCAATATTTTAGATAAAAATATATCCGTCCCTTTATACTAAGTTTTAAGAGGAAAAAATATCCTTACTATATTGTCAATCCATCTTGTTTTTAGAATAACACGCTATGATAGTTCGCCGTTTGACCTAGTTTATGTGAGTTTTTATTTTATTTTATGATAATTTTTTATTTCTGATGATTTTGTTTGAATTTGTTCTATGTCTTTTTTGAATTTGTTCTATGTCTTATATGTTTTTCTCTCTCCTGGACTTCTATACAAAACCTTCGGGGTACTGAGGGAGATTTTTAGGCTATTGCCATGTCTCTCCATAGAAAAGGTTTTGTTTTATTGCCACTGGGGCCGGTACCCCCTGATGACGTCGGCTTCAGTGGTCATATTTTTAATTTATTTTATTCCCTTCGTTTGCTTTTTTTTCTATTTTTATTCTCTCTTTTTATGAAATTTCTGCTGCTTTTTAGCGCATTTTTTTCAAAGAAGATTTGTCCTTTTTGATTTAATAATTATTTGTTTACTTTTAGTATACGCTATGATATTTATATCTTTAATTTAAAACTTTCGATACCTGAATGTGTAATATTTTAACTCTACAGACACTTAGAAATTCTGATCGAGTTATTTAATCAAAACACTTTTCAATCCGACTTGAAAAGAAGGACATTATTTTGAAAAACAACACAGTAATTAGGTTAGACAAAATTAAATTATAAACAGTTGCTAATAGGAAAACTGTTCACATCCATAGCGTTTTAGTAAGCTAATTTCTAAAATAATAAACTAGCGAACCCATGATAAAGCATCGGTGTCTACCTCACACAGTTTCTTTAGAATTATGCAGAATTCGTATTCTATCGTGAAACGCATACTCCATTGAAAAAGTTAGATTTTAGTGTAACCATGAAAAAAATGGCAACCTAGAAACAAGAAGTTGAACAGTCGTAAACAAGAAGACGTGCTAGACATCCGGAGCACTCGAATTTTCGCGATAAAATGGGATATCTTTAGAGCACGTGTTCTATTGTGTCAATATTCTAGACAAAAACATGTCTGCCCCTTCATAGTCAGTTCAATGAGTTAAAAAAAATCCAAACAAAATTCTCAATCCACCTTGTTTTTAGAATGACACGCCTTGATATTTATATCTTCAATTTAAAACTTTCGTGCTTTGAATGCGCAATATTTTAACTTAACTCTCCAGAGAGCTTAAAATTCTGACTGGGTTATTTCACCAAAACGCTTTTCGATACGACTTGAAAAATAGCACAGTATATTTAAAAGAATTTTTTCTATTTAGATACATCGTTAGATTCTTTAAAATATTTAGAAAAGAACCATTTGTAGGTCAAAATCGCTGAGTGCTTGGTATTATTTTTGTTGCCTCCGTTAAATTCACACTTTGACATGGTATTAAGTTAGCCAAAAACCGCTTTGTCAAAGATCCAAAAATATAAATTGGAGCTCATCCATAAATATGTTCTTTTTAGAACATAACTCAATGCGTTTGCTGTAATAGCAACATTATTTATTTTCCTCTTCGTTTCCTTTTCTACTATGAAAACTGTTATTACATTTTCTTTACTTGGCGAGAAAAAAAATTTTTCTCTCCATAAGTTGTTGATTAATTTTCTAGTTTCAGATAGTTATTAATAAAGTTATAGGAGGAATAAAGATATATTTTAATTTTTGTTATTCATGAATTTTGGTCTTTTTGATCAGGATGTATTTTTTTAAACAGAATTTATAAATTTAACTTATACTTAACATTCAATAAGTACTTTCACTTCTTTTTAAAATGTGTTTTGTGATAGATTTTCTAGTCATACAATTGGTAACTGTCTGAAGGCAATATACTGGAGCTCTTGAAACTTTTCGCTTACAGACATTTAATGTTCAGTAAATTTGTGATACCTTACAAAACCTCGCTTATGATTTGTACTTATATATGCATATTTACTTTTACATTATACTATAGTTTTTACACAGTAGGAGCTTTTTTACTTTTACATTTGCCTTTATAGTTTTGCTCTTTTTTTAAAAAAAGCTTTTATTTTTCGGTAACTATATGACCAATTTTTTATAATTTTATATTTATGTAAATATAATTACTTCATTTAATTTACCAAAAAAAATATTTTTAGTTAATATTTTTTCTAGAATATTGAATACGGAAAGAATGATATATATATATATATATATATATATATATATATATATATATATATATATATATATATATATATATATATATATATATATATATATATATATATATATTTATATATATATATATATATATATATATATATATATATATATATATATATATATATATATATATATATAATATATATAATATATATATATATATATATATATAATATATATATATATATATATATTTATATATATATATATATATATATATATAATATATATAATATATATAATATATATAATATATATAATATATATATATATATATATATATATATATATATATATATATATATATATATATATATATATATATATATATATATATATATATATATATATATATATATATATATTAGCTAAACATTTCGTCGGAACAATCAATCAGCAAAATGTTCAGGGAAAAAAAGAAATATTTATTAGCCAGATTACAAATCAGAGCAAAACTATACTTATAATCTTTAATATCTTTCTTCATGAAAAATAAATCTAGAAGAATGAACATGTTCTCAAACTAGTAAGCTATTACAAAGTTGGATATTACTTTTGAAACAGATCGTTGAATTACTTGATTTTTTTTTCCTTTTATCTTTTCCTCTATAAAGTATGGAAAAAATTACATTTACATGGGGTAAAACGAAAAGATGGTGATGGAACGGAATAAAATCGAAAGGAATGGGAATGAGAAATTTTTCGGTTGACAACGTTTTAATTTCTACCCTCTAAGTCTATTTCCTGTCCTATGTCATGATGCTTTCATCACGCTTTGTATCTTACCTGTCCATAATCTTTACCATTATTTTTACGTTTTTGCTTTGGTAGTTTTAATCTTCCTTGAAATTAAGGATTTTGCGTTACTTAGATCACATATTTTTGTATTTTTATAATTTTTCGCAACAATGACTTCGTAATTAAGTTATTCATTTTAATCAATGAATTAATTTGTCAAAAATTCTTTTAGATGAGGTTATTAAAAATAAAAATGAGCAATATAATTTTTTATTTCAATTTGTTTGTAAATAAATGGCGAGTTAGCATTGAATAAATAAATCAAATAAAAAAATCAAAGTGTATAAAAAGATTTAACGCAGAAAACGTTTTAAAGACATACTTCAAAATTATTTCTAAATGTGTTACTTGCTTAATGAAAATTAAAATAAAATTAAAAAGAGAATTAAGCAAAAAGTTCAGAAATACTTAAGAAATATTTTAGAAATAATATCTAACTTATGGCTTATATTAAATTCATTTGCTTTTTAATGAAAAATAGTCATTTCTTTTTATTCGAAAATCTAAAATAAATTGTTATTGTATTAAATTAGCTCTTTATCACCTGGAATATATATACTATTTTTAATAATTACCATAAACAAAGAAAAGTAGCATCTTCAATGACCTAAAATTCAATAATTTATTTTACTAATAAATTCACGATTTATTTATTGCCCCTTAAATCAACTTTAACAAAAATTATTCACCTTTAAAATATTGATTATTTCACAAAACTACACACAATGGTTTGTTTTAAACTTCTTTAAGGGCCTTAATGAATAACACTGCAAAGATTATTTAAAAAATAAATATTTAAAAAATAAATAATTAAAATAAAGTAAGCATCTATATTATTAGTGAATTTTAGGCTTGAATAAAAACTACACCTAAATACATATACACTTATTTTTAATGTTTTTGCATGTTTTGTATTCCAGTCAAACTAGTTAAACGAAATTTGTGTAACGAAATGCTGAATGATGATCATGAAGGACTTCCTTTTTGATATATATATATGAAAACGGCGAACTCTTGGTTACCATCAATTTTACCCAATTCTAAAGTTTAAATAATATTAAGAAGCTTTATTTCATAAAATGACCACATGCTGTAAAAACTACCCTGAAATACATGTTAACAATTTAATTAATCAAAAACTTTAACTGTAAAAAATGAATCCTTGTAAACTACATTAATTGTATTTAAGCTATAATATTTTCAAGTGAATGACAATAGATTTAAAGAAATTATTGTATCACAAGTGTGATGTAGTTTACGTAATCGCAAGTAATCAAATCGTAATATCAAGTGTGACATATGAAACTCTGTCGTTCTGAGAAATCGCCATTTAAATTTCAGAAAAACTTTTTTTTTTATCTGTTCATGCACAAACGCGAAAAACACTGTAGGGGACATTCGGACGAAAGCGGGATGCGATACTTTTAGCTAAACTCCTGCTGCTTTTTTTTTTTTTTTTTTTTTTTGTTAGAAATCACGTGAAACTTTTTTCAGACAGTCACCATGTTATTTAAAGGTGAATAGAAGACAGTGTATGCCATTTTTTGTCAACTTCCTCGTTTTGAAAGAACTTGTTATGGAAGTTTTAACTTTTATGCGACCACTCTTAGTTTCAATAGTTTAAAATTGTTTGAAGATTTACTTCAAAATTTGTTATTACCTCTAACAGCTGTCGTTTTAAAATACTGCGAAACAGGCTAAGTTATTAAAAAAGGCATAAAGTTTAAAATATTCTAAGTCTTCCTTTCTATAAATGGCGTCTTCGAGTACTTTTGTGGTCTTGTCAATCCCCGAACCCATTGAAATTAGACACTACAAAAGTCTGAAAGCTACAAACAAGGCTTAGTATGACTCCTAAGAAGGTTAATACACAGATCCTGAACTGTACGGGATCACTTGAAGCTTTTAGAAATGCAGAAAATAATGTTCAAAGCTTTAATTGGGATTGATGTTCCTTAGCCTTAAACGGCCTTATTTTACTAAAAGTTACAAATGATCCACGATGGCTCACACTGAAATGTCAAAGTATAGGAATGGGTTTCAATCCCCTGTGAAGGCTTGATACACTTTCAGCTTCACTTTTATAGGTACTAAGCTTGATTGGAAAATAAAGGGGGTATTGTGGGAAATGCTTACCACATTGCTACAATTATGCGTTGGTCATGAGTTGTAAAGCTGTTTCCTTCATGATTCTCTTAGACTTTAACAGACAGTAGTAGGAATGCTTTCCTTTAAAAGTTACAAATATATTAAATTTTAACTTCCTAAGAACATAGCCTGTCATTGTTGCCATGTTGTAATTCCTCTGAACGTTATATCCCTTGATTTTAAAATCACTGAATTTTTCTCAGAATAGAGGGGTAATTGTATTGATATAAAGCTATTAATCTACATTTCAGTGGGAAAAACTAAGCCCCGTTCATTATTTCAGTACATACCCGAATTTATTCGACACATTTATACAAAACCAGCGACTAGAATAATAGCAAATTATACTAATGCAGTACCTCCCAGTAAGAGACACCAGCTGGATTAAACATTTTGTCCCTTTGATAGAGGCGTCCCTTATTCAGAAACCTCATACAAATTTTAAAACGTGATTCAATTATAAATTCAGGTTGCACTAAGATTACAATGTTGTTGTTTTTTTTTGCATGGTTGATTTAGCTTAGCATCCGATATTAAGGATCCAAATATTTGAACGATATTATGGTACAACGTGTTAAACAATTTCTTACTAACATGCTATTTAATTATCTTTAGAAAAACTGGGTATTTATGGCTTATCATATAACTTTGATACTTACTTTATTTTGAAATTATACCGATTATATCATTTCTGCTGAAATAAGTAAAGGGATCCTAATTTCCTTTTTAATGAAGGTTTAAGATACAACCCAAATTTTGGGAGAACTGTTTCCAACATAAATAATTTATATATATATATATATATATATATATATATATATATATATATATATATATATATATATATATATATATTATTTTTTTTAAAATTATTTATTAACCAATTTATTTGCGTTCAACAAATGTTTTAGTGAATGTAATTTAAAAAGAAAAGTAAAATATAATATTATATTTTTGGATTTTCACTCTGTTTGAAATTGTGATAATTATTTAAAAAATTGTATGCTACGTTTATAAATATAAGTGTTTCAATTGTAAGCAATAAAAAACACTTCAAACAAAAGACGTTCTTTTTTTTTCTAAATACTTACTATATCTATGTAAAATATTATTCCAAAAACGGTACTAAGTTTCAAATAAAATGGTGGGAATTGAAATAGAAAGCTGAAACTAGGAACAGCCAGATAAATAAAACTTCAATTTGTTATTTCAGATATAGTTTATTTAAAAGTTGCGTAATGTTTACTTTGAAAGCAATTTAAAAAAATAATTTAATTAAAAAAATATTTTTTAATTATATTATCTTAATAATGTCATAAAGTAATTATTTAGAATTAAATAACATTGTCATTTTCGAAAGAAATAATTAAACATAATTTGATCTAGTTTTTATTTGTTAATTCTCTCATTCAAAGTAATTGGTTATGATAGTTTAGATATCTTAAAAAAATTGCAAGTTGGTACACTCAATAATACTTAATTTTGTAAGATGATATAAAAAAACAAGTATTATTAGCATGAAAGATTAGTTCAATCCATTAACCAATTGGTGTGAAAGTACGACTTGTAAGTGTAAGCATAGGAGCAAAATTTGATTTTTACGACGCTATCTTTATCTTCTAATCTGCCTTATGAATCTAAAAAAACTTTTAAGATTCAGATAATTTTTCTTGCACTCTTTCGGTTTTATTATTTATTTACTTGCTTATTTTCTGTACTTAACTTAAGTTGGCTTATAAACGAACATATCTTATCGGATTGTTTCAGAAGTTATAAGCAAATCACGATCAAATTTCAAAAATATGTAAATGGCATACATCCGGGATAAGAGTACAGCAATGTCTAACTATTTTTGTAAATTAAAACTATTGTCATGCTAGAACTTCAACGGCCCAATGGCTAATGTATCTGGTATTAGATAAATTAACACTCAACTGGAAAAAAATAATTAAACAATGAATAAAAAAGATTATTAGAATTTAGAACGTATTATTAAGAACTCAATGATCTAACTGATTATAGGCATTATTTTATAATGCCTATAACTGATTATAGGAATTATACTTAGATTTTTTCAAGCATTCGGATCTAAAGATGCTTGATTAGAAAATAACTAGTGTGTCTTGAAAAAATAACTTGTCCCGAATACTTGAAAAAATAACTAGTATGGTTAGTTTATAATCTGGATGAGAGTTGAGCACAACACATTTTTTCTTTCAAAAATGTGATTTGAAATAAAATAAAAATAAACTGTAAAAGACACTTAAAACAATAATCGAAATGAAAATGTTAACTTAAAAATAAGTTCAGGCAAAAAAGAAACGTATAGCATGTAACAAAAACTTAATTGCAGAAATAGAAGAGGGCAATAATTTTAACTACTTTTCTGCCTCTCAAAAGTAACTCAATTATTGATCGATTTTAAAAGCCTAATCCCAAAGATGATTTTAAATTGCACACCGATTCTTTTTCCAAAAAGAAGTCATCGATTTTCCTTGCATGGTTGGACAAATACATAAGAAGGCCTTATAGATATTCCTTCGTCGTTTACTATAATTCCAAAGTCGATATTCCTTTAAGTAAAAGATGATTCCTTAAATTGCCATCCTAGCTTTAAACATTCATTTTAAATAATGGATCGTTAGCTGATTTGCTTCATCAACATGTTAGCAAAAAGGTATTTACTTTTTGTGTTTACATTTTTCACTGCTTTTGTTAGAACTGATCGATGAAGATCCCTTTAAAATCATTACATTAATCTTAAATTAACAAAACTTTTTTTTTTATTCAGTTGCTTTTAATGTTTAATTTGTTGTTCTCTTTAAAAGAACTTGAATAAGTGGGGAAAAGGATAAGGGTCTTGTAAACTTTATTTATTCATCTCAATTTTGCATAAATATCACTAGGTAATGTCTTATTAAAGATGGAAAATTACTGTTGATATGGTAACATTCAATTGTAAAAAAAATCTCATAATCAATAAAGTTTCTGACTGACCACTTTCACCGGCAATGCTTTGCCTTTCATGCAAGTACTGGGAGGTCTGAAAGTGTGGGGTCTGCCAATCTCCTAGAAGAGAGAAGACCTCAGCACGGATTACTATAAGCAGGAAATTTGATCCTTTAGTAGTCCAAACGTAATGACATCTTTCGTATTATCCCTCATTGCTCAGCTTAGTATCTCGAACTTAGTGACATCTTTCTTATTTTCCTCCACAGCACAATTTAGTACTGTTACGCCAGACTACTGAATTAATTTGTACTAACTATTTTTGTAAATCAAAAATATTGGCATTCTAGAAGTTTAATGGTTCAGTGGCCAATGTAACTGGTATTATATAAATTAACACATAGTTGAAAAAATAATTAAACAATTATTTAAAAAAGACGTAGCATTAGGTACTTGATGATCTAACTTTAATTATATAGAATCCGATTGCTAAAAAAGTAACAAGTATGGCTAGATTATCTCCTGGATAAGAGTTGAGCACAATCTCAGTATACTTGTAAAAGAAGAATATTGGTATGCTAGAAGTTTAATGGGCTAATGTCTTAAGGAACTGGTATTAGATAAATAAACATTTAACTGAAAAAAAGGCTCAAGATATAAGGAATCCAAAGGATTGAAATAATAGCTAGTATGGCTAGATTAACACGTGAATTAGAGTCGAGCACTATCTAGCTATTCTTGTAAATGAAAAATATTAGCATGCTAGAAGTTTAATGGCCCATTGGTCAATGTAACTGGCATTAGATAAACAAACATTGAACTGAAAAAAAAATTAAATATTAATTTTAAAAAAACGCAACATCAAGCAATGGATAATCTAACTGAACATGGAATCTAAATGCAAGAAAAAATAACTAGTATGGCTAAAGGTAATAAAGAGTCATACTGTAATAGACTAGAAATAATAATAGGCTAAGATAAGGCTAGAGGTCAACAACAAAAAAGTCGTCCAAATAGAGTCTTAATAATGTCATTATCAAAGGTTCCAATCATGACCAAATTAAAAATTTTAGAGAAAATTTTGGTAAATATTAGCTTAAATTTAAAAATATAAATAAATATATTTACAAAAATTGATAAAATTTATTTGCTTTATGTTTAAGAACTGCAGATTTAAAAAGAGACCTAAGAACAAAGGTATTGTAAAATGCTAGATGAAGGGTTTTTGTTTGAGCTTGGTTGCTGCATCTATAGTTTCTGAATCAAATTTGACGCTGCAAAATATTCAACTATTTTCAACATTTGTGATTTCATCTAAAAACTTTAGCAACAATTATACTATTTTAGCAATGCATTCTGTAGAGAATCAGCAAAATTTTTCTGCAGGTAAAAAGTCTCATATTTAATTTTATTTATTGTTATAAATTAATTAAGAAATTACTAAAAACATTGATTTTGTAATGTTCCAGGCTGAATGTCACAAAATTCAAAAGTTTCAGTAATAGAAACATTTTGATTGCAGTTTTTACTAGACTCTAGTGCACTATTAAAAATTTCTTGAAAAATTCTTAAATAAAAGTTTATTTAATTGTTATTTTGCCATATTAAAATAAAAAAGTAAAATAACCATAAATAAGATGGTATTTAAACTGTTAACTGTGATAAAAACCGTTTATTAACTGCTTTAACCTAATACGTTTAAATAGCCAGAATTTTATCACACCAATTAAACCACCTTATAAAGCCACTTACTTCCGTGCAGCTCGGTACACATTATAACCGAGGGGGTTAAGCTGTCAATTTCATGATCGATAGAACAATATTTGGAGTCCCAGCGGTGACAGTACAATATTTCCTGTATTCCTTTCAGCACATGAAGAGGTTCTAGTTTCCTGCACTCGCCAATTTGTAATCCTGGACTATTAGAATACGAAACTCTCATCCACGCATAGATGACTGTACCATAAAGCTGCTTAACCCAAAAAATCTAATATTGCATATCTCTTACGATAGGTGAAGAAACCACAAAAACTAATGAAACCACATTCTACGGTTCATTTGATAAAACACAACTCAATCACAACCTATTTCCAATACCCATTACCTAGCAAAAAACCTTATCTCTAATATTCAGTTGAATTTCTTTTTCATGGTTTTGAAGTCATGCTAGCTGTAAAAGGTTAAAAAAAAAACGTTTTTTTTTTTGCTTTTATGTATTTTTAACCTTTTTAGTTGTAAACAGTTTCAAAACCTAAACGGTAAAAAATGTTCTTTAATGTAAGCTTTACGGTTAATTAGATGAACTGACTGTTGCTTGTTATTTTGCCTTAGTTTTAGAATAAAAATTATAACAGTGTGTCATTTCAAAACAAGTATTTTTATTTATTTCTATCTTGAACTTGCCAGGAAGTGATAGTTAAACTTTTACATATTATAATAGTTAATTAAAAGAATAAAGTTATATTAATAATAAGTTAAATTAAAAGAATTTTTAGAATAATAACAAAATAAGATTTATTTCACTCTTCTTCAAAGATTTCCAAAGTGATAGATAAGTTTTTATGCACATGGCACGTTGTTTACACGCAAATCGTCTCTTTAGAGTATTTAATGGCTTCGTCTGGCTCATTAATCATTGTTAACGCTAAATATTCAAATTAACTTTTGCACCTAATTAGGATCCTTAAGGCTCTTCTTTGTTCCTTGCACAATGAAACATAAATTACCTTAAATAACTCCAATTTATTTTTCAATCTTCAATTCTTCGATCAATCAATGGCCAAGGTGTCTGTCTTAAGATTTAAAAGTTTGTAATCATTTTTCAAAATTGTGATGCTACCCTTTAAATCATATCGTTCTTTAAAGAAAAGGCACGATTTTGGATGTCTTTGAGTTCTAAAAATGCTTTTCTTTAGTGGATTGAAATGTTAGAAAATTTAAAAAAAAAGAACAGAAACAATGTTTAAAACAATGCTCTTTAGAAAGTATACGAATATTCATTTGAAAATAATGGAAAAATTTTACACGGAGTGTAGATTACATAACGAGAGTGATTCTAAATTTTAATTCATTCTGATGTTGGTTTTTCTCATGTACTGTATTGCATACAAATGTTACTGAACGCAGTACATGAAGAATGCAAGTGATATTTCCTTTATGAACTGTGTCGGTATTGTTTCCACAACACCATAGTTAAACCTCATTGAAATATGGAACATCACCTTGAGAATGTAAGGAATTCATTTACATGTTGATGCTATGTTGAACCAGAAACGATGTGGCTAATACCTAATTTGCACAGGCCATTTAATTGCGGTTAAATGCTATGTCAGCTTTAAACGTGCCTCACGAGAGTCCCTCAGCGAGTTAAGCCTAACTAAACGGATCTCTCTACAGAAAGTGCAATATTTGTGCAAGAGTGAGAGAGAAGAAGAGTGAAAATCGAAAGCAAAAAATTAAAAATGTACTTTTTTTTTAATCAAAAAAGCAATTAAACTTAAAATTTTTGAAAAAATGCTTGTACTTAATTTGTTAAATAAGGGTGTGATTCATTTATAAAATTTTTGCCGTTTTAATAATTTGTGGAAAAGGTAAACAGTTTACGTGAACTATGCAATTTTTCAACTTGTGTTATAAAATTTACTATTCTACTTTAAAAAGTTAATGAAAAGGAATATATTTTTATTAATTTATTTAAAAGTTAAGTGCAAAATATTTCTACGTCGTCTAAATTTGTGTTGAAAGAATATATCCGAAAAATGTTTAAAAAATACTATAGGGACAGCAGTGACATTTTTTTATGTTGCCCCAATTAAGACAATAATTAAATGTATGTCAAGTTTGGGCTGAAATATGCTTGCAAAGATGCATTTTAAAAATAAAAATAACATAACCGGTCTAATGACCGTTTAAGTACTTTTGCATCGAAAATGTGCTTATCATCTTATCGTTTTTGTACATTTGACTTCATGACTTTTTCTAACAATTATATGCAGTTAATATTCTAGTATTATTATTATTATTTTTTTTGGTATTTTGTTTGTTCCGAGTAATATTTGCCGTATACCTATTTCTATCACAACCGGTCATTTGCTCGGGAGAACAATTTATTACTTTATAAGGTTATCGGGTCAGAAATTACGATGTAATGCGTGTTTAGCGTATTAGATTCGATTAGTTGCACATTTCCGCAAAGTCTGTTGCGTAGTTAGTTCAATCAGAGTAACTGTGAATTCAAATTTCAAGAAAGTACTTAAAATTTTAGATTGGCATTTTTGTGTAAGAAAAAGTGACAAAAACTAAATGTTTTGATAAGTAGCTTATATTTTATTTTGATAGCTTTACTTCATTTCTAACTAACTGTTAGTTTTCACACAGAAAAATTTCGAAACAATCAAGACAGCACAAGTTCTTAGAAGTAATAATATTAATTATAAGAATAATTATAAGAACTATAATTCTTATATATACTTATAATTATAAGAATAATTATAATAATTACAAAAATAATAATATTTAGAAGAAATATGTTGTAGAAAATGTACAATGGAAACGTCCTATATATGTAAAAAATGCGTTGAGCAATGAATTAAAAATTCTTATTCTTTGTGTTCGTAATACATAAAAATTGGCAAAATAAAATTTTGTTTAATTATAATAAAGCCTTTTTAGTTTATTTCCTTCCTAAGCTCCATATTTCATACCTTCAATCAAGAAACTTGAAGTCCGGTCATTTGACCGGCCATGGTAGAATGGTAGAAATAGGTATAGATTAATTGTTAGTATATTTAGTGTGAATTATTATTGGCATTTTAAAAATATAATAATATTTTACCCTCCTGAATATCACGTTGTTTCTATGAAGAATTTTTTACTAATTTTTGTCTTAGTCCCATGATTTCAAAAAAAAAAAAAAAAAAAAAAAATCCCAAAGAGTTTGAATAGTCATTCCTTTTAATTCTCTGAAATGATTATCGAAACTCTGTAAATTAAATTGTCGGATTCTCGCACTTGCTTCCATGAATTGAATCCTATATCCCTCACCATTATATAAATTACATTGAGGAAAGATACTAGAAAGCTTCGAACTACTTTTCTTATGTTTCTGTTGCAGCGTTACAGAGCTTAACACAGAACTTAATTGATTAACTCACTATGAATAGATGGGTTCTGAATTACCGATGAAATATGTCCATGCTCTAAGAAACGTAGAAATTAAACTAATTAGTTTTATCTGATGACAACCGGTGGCTGAGTGGTAGCGCTTCGCGCTCTCGTGCCACAGGTCCTGGGTTCGATTCTCGGTCTGGGCAAGGTTGACTCAGCCTTTCATCCCTTCAGTGGGTCGATAAATGAGTACCAAGCATGCTTGGGAACGAAACACTAGGGGTTTCGCGTTCAACTGACCATTTAACTGGAACATCTGCTCCTGCACACCCCAGAGCCCAAGATCAAGAAAACTGAGATGGGCACAGTAGGCCTTGGCCCTCTATGGGCTGTCGCACCTCTGAGTTTAGTTTTATCTGATTAATTTACAATGAATCGATGGATTCTGAACTGCCATTTAAATATGTTAATTCTCTAAGAAACGCAGAAGTTAAACTATTTATCTCCCGAGCTTTAAATGCTTTACATGGAACGATGGTTATACAACGAATAATATAGTATAACATTTAATGTTGAAAAGTTTTTAGAAAGAAACAGCTTTCTTATTTGGTAATAATTGATCATATATTGTAATAATAGTATTGCAGTTTCAAGTTATCTTGTTAAGCGTAAGCTTGAACCATATTTATTTGCAAGTTTTTCCTTCTAAACATCACATCATTTAAAATATAGTGATATGGTAAAGGTAATGTATTATTAATATTATGTCACTTTAACTGACTTCATGATTTCTTAACAACATTGACTCCAATACAACTTATAAATGTAATACCAAAAAGATTTTCCATCGAAATTCTCATATTATTTTTAAAAAAGTAATTTTAAAATCTAAGAGTAATGCATGCAACATATCAGTTGCTAAAATCAATATTACTATTAAGCTACGTTACTACTCTGAGAAGAAAAAAGTATGGTCAAAATTATCAGAATATGGTAAAATTTACAGTGTTTCCGGTTGAATTTACTTTTCAGATCAGTTCTATATTTTTAACTAAACGTGTGGTAAAAAGAATTATAATTTTTAAACGCAGAATTTCCGGTAAACCGCTAACATATGAGCTGAAAATTTCTAAATGAATGGTTTAATACCGTATATTTTGTTTTTTAATACTAGAATAATGCTTTTTCTAACATGCCATTACCTTACAGACGGTAATTTCACAAGAAATTTTTCTCTATTTTTAAAATCGTAAATTAATTGTTATACAACTGTAATAAAAATGTAATGCAACTTATCAAGCTGTATTATAATTGTGTACTAGTGTAGTATAATAGCTATACGCTTGTAATGCATAACTATACAATTGTAATATAATTTATTTAGTTGTTACTAATTGTTCTCAAACTATTAAAGTTTTCGCTTATATTTATTAACTGCCTTATACACCTGTAACATGTATAATTAATACATTTGCGTTATAATATACATTGTTTCATAAATAAAGAATAAATCTTTCATCAATATTTATCATACATCACAAGATACGATTTTATATAATTTATTAGTAGAATACAAAAAATCGCTTAAAGTATTAGATATCTCAATATTATTTCATATTAAGTTGTCATTTTAAAATATGAAATTAGGAAAGTTAAAATAATTTTGAAAACAGTTTGTAAGGAAAACATTCAAAGAGAGGCTTTTAACAATGAAAAATGGGCATCAAAGCATGATAACGCAGGGTGAGGAAAACATGTTTCATTTCATTAATCACAAAATGTCAGTACTCGCGATTGTAACAACGCGAATTCTATCGGCGATTACTGCAATTTTTAGGTCATTTATAACATTTTCGCAGATACATTGCAACGTTTTTTATCATCTTCCAGTTATACGATGTGACAAGAACTGAAACTTAAGAAGAAGAAAAATGGGCTCCTTTAACATTTTTCTGATTGAAAGTGGAATTAGCCATTTCGGAAGCATACAAAAATGAAAATGAAGGGGCAATTCATTATTATGATTTCTTAATGGAAATAATAAAAATTTTAGAAATAAAACTCGAAAGCGATAATTCATTTATTTATTTTTAAATTATTTTTTTAATTCAAGACAGTTTACGAATATCTCAAATTATGAACAGTTTAAACTTTTTGGAAATATTAATATATTTTTCATACAAATAACACATTATGAGGAATAACACATTTCATACAAATAACACATAGTTTAGAACGTTAGGTCGTGTTTAAGGCATCATTGCGAAACTACAAAGATCAAATAAATAAAAATCTAGTACGTAATCTAATTGATTAAAAAAGATATAGTTCATCAAGTTAATTTAAGTTTTAAATTTTATTTCTCTCCTCTCTCCCGTTTATTTTATCATATTTTTACTATACTTTTATGATTTTATACAGCTTTCTGATCACTTTTATTTATATGCAAGTTAAGGACCAGTTTCTGTGTCACAAAAATAACTCAATATAGAATAATTCGATAAAAGTTATTTTAAACAGTGTGGTTTTGGTCCAATACAGGAACATGAAATTTTCCTTTCCCCTCGAGGTTAGCTTTACAGATTAGATTATAAAAGAAGATGGAATCAAAAGAGAGAACATAAACATTATTATTTAAACAAATGAGACATTGTTTTCTATGTATTTTTTAATGCTGATTCGAAAGTTATAAACATAGACTTATATTATTTGTCTATGATTATAAAGGATTTTGTAAGCAGGAAGTATAACAAGTACAATATTTAATTATACCAACACAATACTTCATTCACATCCGTAAAAAAGTATAATCTAATACTTAATACTTACTAAATCACTTATATTTTTGGAACTGTCTGAGCTATCATCTTGATTGGTGTCATTCGATTCAGCGTAAAAAAATTTATATAAAACAATGTTTGAATCACCTGTCTAAGTAATGATGTTTAAGATTTCTTCTCTTTTAAACTCTCCAATAATTTCAAGATATTGGCTAAATATCACCTCGAAAATGGGGGCAAATTTCAGGTTTACGTATTGTGCACAAAACATAAACAAAACTAACATTTCTAACATACCATTAACTCCATTATATAACCATTATTATCCATTATAACTTCTTAGGAAATGGCATTTTAATACGATAATATGACATAACTTGTAAATCTAAGAAATATTAATAACATAAATCTTCAGTTTAGTAAAAAAATTATCAAACGTACAGAATCATTTTTTTAATTGACACATTAAAACATTTTATAGAATGTACCAATAAAACGATCTGTCAATTGGGTACCTCACTTCCTGAAGAAGAAGACTACGGGTACATTCACATGGTTCCTTTAACGTCAGAGCCAGCTGATCGTTTATTAGCAAAATGGTGTTTTAAAGTTGAGCTAAGTTTTTTCACATGAGTTTGAATGTTAATCAACATAATGTTAATTAAACACAGTGCCATATCACAAATCGAATTTATTGAAATATTTTTTTAATGGCGGGCACTTGGAACTATTGTCCATTGGCAACAGAAAATGTCAGAACAGAAATGCTCTTTTCGTTACCCAGGGGGCACCTGTGGCGAAGCCACGGCGGTGGAGCAGCGTCGCCCACGTCACACTACCACAACCCTTTTATAGGGCGGGTCACATTCACACAAAAAAGAGAAAGGACATAGAGCACAGATAGAGAGAAAGAAACATCCGTGCCTTGCCCGGGATTCGAACCCCGAACATTTCTGATGCAAGGACAGTTCCCTGCTCCCTACACAGACCGGTCGGCTTTATTGAAATATAATTCTTTCTCTTCTACTTATTTTACTTAACTTAGATTTATTATTAGTTTATGTATTTTGTTGTAATAGTGAAATATTTTCTTTTGTGTACCTGGCAACTTAGACGCAGAATTAGTTTGTTTATGTTCTACATGCTTCATGCCTATCTCTGTGCTGAGTAAGAAATATATAGCAAAAAAAATTGAATCTTTGCGAAAGAATCTATGTGTAAGAATATATTAGGTATCATTTAAGAAACTTGGTACTTGACGGGCTTGGCTTACTCGAAATATAAGGGTAAGAACAATTGTTAACGTAAACAAATGCCATGATTCAACAACCAATTAGGAACGAGATACCCACACTACGTCACTTTCAGATATCCCATTAGATATTGCAAAATGTTTTGTTTAGAATATATATTTTTGAATAGGTGTAAAACAAAATCATTCTATTAGTTAAGATTAAGCATATTATATTTAAATTAGAATAAATATAATAAATGTAACTAATTCTATACTTATCTTCACAAATTTAAAAAGTTTAAATAATATGTTATAAGGTAGATGTTTAAACTCCACAATTAATGGAACTAATGGAAATTGAATTGAAGTTTCAAAAAGTAACAGTTGGTGTATATCATAAAAGAAATAATGAGTATGAGATTATTATAATAAATAAAGCTGTTTACTTTTAAAAATATTTTTTAACATGAAATGTTTTTAAATAAATCAAAAATTTCGTAACTTTTTTAAATAAAGCAAATTTGTTTGAAACAATAAAACAGACATTTAAGATAGGGGTTCGGAATAAAACTAGTTTATATTTGTTTTGGGTCTTAAACAGCAGATTTTTAAATTCTTGTTTTGTTTTGGAAGTGTTGCTCAAATATGTTCTCACAGTATGTCTTCGAAAATTAAACTTTGTACGGGCTTTAGTTTCAAAGCCTTCTTTATCCATTTTTAAAATATACAAAATAAAGGAAGCGAAAATCTCCTACATATTTCAATGACAATCAAAGGAATAATTATCAAAATTATATTGCATAAGAAAGCTAAAGAAGATCTAAGCATCTGCAAAAATAAACATTAAAAATATGATTCTGAACTAACTGTTCATAAAAATTGCTAATTGTAATAATATGTTGATGGAGTTGGCGATTGCGTAAACATTCCGTTGAAGAAATTGATCGATGCATTTCCAATCGTTCACTTTCTTTTTTTTATTTAAGAGTGATACGGCCGAGCAATTATATAATAAACATCACAAGCTGCTCAAATGAAGAATCGAATATAAATCATAAAAGTTATTTATTTTTCATTAATTATGGAGCTCCACATTAAAGATTAATCTTAATTTCAAATATACATTTTCAAAGTATAAATTTGGAAAATGGCCTACAGAGCCAAGCCTCACAGGATACCTCCGGCCACAAAGAAATCGTCCCGCAGTGGACTGATCGTTAGATACGGTTCCCAGCGGAAAGCATCCCTGGCTGAGGTCAGTGTGCGGGTGGGTGATCACTTGGATCTAGGGACCTAGGGTGTGCGGTATTGGTCCTCGTTAAACTGTTCTATCGTAAAGTGCTCGACTTCGCGTGCAAGTCGTCGGGCAACCGAAGCGGGAGTGCCATCCCATCTACAGAGGATCAAAATTGTGATGGCATGTCTTCGGATCATTCTCAGGGATGTTTCCCAGACCGTCACCAATAGCCCATTGTGCAGCTCTAGTGCGACGTAAATGAACATCAACTACAACAATAACAGCCACAAAAAAATCAGAAATGCGAGGATCATGTATAAGTTAAAATAGTTTTCGCCAAGGAAAGTAAAGGAAACCATATCTTGGCTGCTAATTGATTTAATTTATTGCCAAGATGCTTTTTCTTAGCCTTACGCATTCAAATGTGTTAGCAAAGAAGAAAGAGTGAGGAATAATATTGAATTTTAATGAATTCAAAATATTAGCAACCATAAAATGGTTTTCGAATTCTATTCTAGTGTGTTAGGCGGATGTAGAGGGAATTTCTAAAATGTTTTATTCCGCACAGATTTCAAGGTTGTGGTATAAGAATATTACAGATTATATTAATGATTTTTATTTATTGAAAAATGATTGAATAAGATAATTATTTTATTTTTAAATGCTAGGAAATATGTTATGAATATTTCAGCATGACACTAACCAGTCATTTAGTTATAAGAAAATGACTATACATAATAATAATACTTAAGTCTTAAGACTACTTATAAAAATATCCTAATGTAATGGATCGAAACATATTTTGCAAAGTCAATCGTTACTGCATAAAAAAAAGACAAAACTTCTCCCTAAAATCAATTATGGTGAATATCCTAAAATACAGACAGGTACTGACTTCATTAAAAAATCCAATTTCAAACCTATGTCAAAAGATAAGGGATGGAAGACATTAAGATCAAATCCCTGTCTCCCGCTTCCTATTCATTCAGAATTTCAATGTTTGTCGTTTATTAACAAGAAGAAGGAGTATTTCAGAATATTATATTGATTAAGCTTAGAAGATCAGAGAATTCTCTCTGTATTCACCCGTGTCGTAAAATTAATCTGATTATGCAATTAGGACGATCAATTTCAAAGCTTTTATGTGAAGAAGTGTCTTTGGTGAAGGTATGATTGCTTTGCCGCCATATATTATAGACGACAGAGATTGTAAAGGATGAAAGAAATTAAATTAATCGAGTTGAACGAGTTTTTTTCGTCTATTTTATTTCTCAGTTTGGGTACTTATTGAAAAAGCCAGCTACGGTTAATAAATGTAGCTTGTAGTGTCGCCTTTTACGATTGATAAAAAGTCGTTGTTGCAATATCTTGGCGACTTAACATTTTTATGTGTATATTTTATGTTTCAGTTTGCGTTTTTATTAAAAACGATCGTTATAGTTAAAACACGTAGGATTTTTTTAGTACTTTATGAGAAAAGTTATTGCTTTGGAGACTATGTGCACCTGCACATTGTAACATTCCAATAATGTAATGATTTCAATCAATAATGTAACGACTGTTTAACTTTTAATATCAGCATAAAAACAATTACATTCAGATTTATACAATTTTAAAACTAAAAATGAATTATGGCAAATTATTTCGATTCCACTAGACATAAAATTTGAAACAACAAGCAATATATTATAATACATTATTTTGTTACATATTTTTAAAAGTTTGTAAAGCAATAAATATTAGCTTAAATTACTGAAAGTGTATTATCCTCTTGTCAAAATAAATAAAATAAAGTTGTCCTTTCACCGTAAAATTAATATATTGCATCTGAAAAGGAGACTTTTCGTAAAAATTTCTCTGCAATTTATTTTTTTATTATATTTAAGAAAAGAATACATTTGTTTTGCATTGCATTAGTAAACATAATGATAATTAAAGTGTATAAATATATTAAGAATAATTATTTTTTCTGAAGGGAAGAGCGTGTGTATAGTATACAATATTTTTTCCACAATATACAATATTTTTCTACGATAATAATATCGATTCTCATACAAATAAAAAAGTTGGACAAACAAAGGTCACTACTTTTTTAATTTCTTCAAGCAACTACGTTTTGCTTAATAGTAATTTGGATGTTAAATAGATTTTTTAGTTCCAAGTCACAAAAATAAATTATGTACGTATATATACTTTTAATGTAAGTTATAAATTAATTTGACTTGATTATTAAATTGTCAATTTATCTTAATAATATTGAAAATTTCGTCAGATGAGAGTTATATACTATATATATATAAAGTAAGAAAGAAGTACTTCTTGTAAGGGACAATTCGAAACAAAAAACATTTTTGATTTTTTGGAAATAGATTTTTCTCCACACATAAATATCGTTAAAATGTGAAAATAGCATAAATAATTCCACAATGCAAGCTGTAGTTTCAGTGTCATTATGAATACTCTTAGTGTTGAAACAAGAAAAGATTCAGAGAGCAATTAACAATTTTAAATAAGAATTGATTTGATTGATTGATTGATTGATTTGATAGGGACCAATAGGGAAATGAGAGAAGGATGACAAAACAAGTGTGGTAAGGTTGGGCTAAGAATCCCAGGCTGTGTAATTTTAAAGAGAAATGGATTTCCTAACATTTGCGAAAGAATGTCTCTTTATCAGTATGTTTATGCCTCTCATTCAATGAATTGATGCTTTTAAGGGTTTACTGTAATGCGTTTAAGTAAAAATCAAATAAGTAATGTTTTAAAAGAAGAAAAAAATATGTGCCACTACTTCAAATGAGCAGTCCAATAATGTAAAATTTGTAAAAACTGAATCATATGAAACTGATAAAGTAATGTTTAATTGGTTTTGTTTTTCGGGAAATAAGCATGTGAATAGAGCATTATTACGAGAGAAGTTTTCGAAAGTCTGGGTCTGCAGAATTTCAGAACCTCTAACGGTTGATAGGGAAAATTCAAACCAAGGTACAATATTACTTTTAATATTATTTATGATAATTAAAAACAAACAAATAAGCACCATAAGTTCAAAATTTTATTTTTCAAATCATACATTTGGGCATTTTTTAATGAGGATTTTATTACTTATTTTTTAATTAGGAACTTATTTATTTACGAGTCATTTTCGGAAAATAAAGATACTTCACCGATAGCAGCGAAGGAAAAGTTTCCGTTAATCCTTTGGCAAACAGAGACAGTAACCTTGGACATATCACTTTTTCCTTTAGGTTTATGGTGAGTCTTATTTTTATGGTGAGTCTTCTTTGAGCAGCACGTCTTTATAACGTCTGCGTCAATTCCGAATCCCTCCAGATATGAAGTGCGTTCCGTAATACGCTCTCTTCAACCAAAAGGTTACGTTTGCAAAACGTCATGAAAAAAACTAAACAAAAGGCATAAAATTCAAGACAAAGGTACAAAAGCTATCTGACAAGCACAGTTTATTTGTTGCGTGACAAATCTCATCCTCATTCAACGTTTCAAACAAAAGCACTACTCAAAAGTTTAAAATGGAAAATTTTAGATTATCCGCCTTACAGCCAGGACCTTGCATCCAACGACTTTCACGTATTTATTTACCTGAAAGAAACATCTTACAGGGTAAAACTTTCACAATCATAATGAAATCGTAACTGAAATTGAAACGTGGTTCCAAGAACAGGGGGCAAAGTTAATGACTGTGGAATACAAAATCATGTACCCAGACTGAACAAATGCTTTGACAATGGCAACAACTGTTTTAAAACAATAAGGCATGTACTTGTAAGTAATTTGTAATGTACATTCAATTAATTAAATTTTTTTGAGTGAGAATGCAGCATTTTATCAATACTTCTCTAAAACGTTTCATATTTCAAAAAAATACCTATGACTAACATACTTATTTACATGTCATTTATTTTAAATTTGTATACACGGAACAAAATATTCAACTTGTACGAAAATATATTTCAATTGAATATCTGAATTAGGTTTAGAAAAAAGTTGCACTATATTACGTTTCAAATCACCGATGTTTCAACGATTAATCAAATATTTTGAGATCCTAAACAGATCTCAATAACCTATTAAAATATTAATAACAGGCAAGTGCATGAAAAATGAGACAATTTATAAGTATAAAATTAAATATTTGAAAAGTAGATTAGTTTAAGATAAAAAATAAATAATGGGATTGTTACGAATTTTAAATATAATACCTATTGCTTTCAGTGCATAATGTATGAGCCAGTTACTTGCATTAATAACCAGCTATGTCTTAGATAACATGTGATTCTAGTATTTTTAAAAGAGAAACTTCTTTTTGAGCTAAAATTTTCTGACCCCTATGGTAAATACAAAATCTGATGACATAAAAGAATCTTTCTTATTTTAAAGTAACCAAAGACTTTAAAGTTGTCACACACAAATGACTTCAGGGTGAAAAATCACTCTCAATGCTTACAAAAGCATATTCGTTGACTGGTCTTTTATGAGATTCCTAAAGGAAAAGTTGAATTTCTAGTCATATTTCTGAAGGAGAAAGTTATTACAGATGTGGGTGGAAGAAATCTTGTAATAGTTTGTTTGATTTTTAGAAATCATAGTGAAAAAAAACCCTCCTTTTTTTAGTTTCATAACATCAAATCTTATATAAACCAAATAGTTTAAAGCTTTAAAGAATAGCTTAAACTTATATAACTCTGCCTGTTTATAGCTTTACGCTTTAAAGAAAATTGGATCAAATTATGGTAAAAAGTACCGGCACTCAAAGTATTGGTAATTTTTATCGTAAAATCTCTTTTTATCGGAACATATTATGGAACCAAAATCTGATGTAATGTAATTTAACAGTAATAACAGTAAATTCACTGAATCACTGTAAGTAAATAAATAGTGCTGTGAAAATTACAGTATGATATTCTATTGTAAAAAGGAATTTTTCAATAAAATGGATTTTACGGATAAAAGTGACAACTTCCAAAGTGACGGTACTTTATGCCATAATTCGATCCGGATTTTTATACAGTGTAATTGTAATCACTTTTTGAGTTGATTTTCCTTAATGATCCGTCATCCTGATGTCACTATAAGCTTTTTATTTTTAATGCGAAGAAATCCATATTGTAAAGTAAAACACTCCTGCAACAGCTCTTAGTGGCTGAAGTTTGTTATGGTTGTTAAGGATTCACTAGTTCGTGATCAACGGCATGATTGTGACAATGTGGACAACATTGTGCTCTAGTTGCCTTTGTTTCCCAGACAAGTTGGTACCCTAACATCTCAAGCGCGATTAGCTTCAAATCGTCACCAATGATTAAACAACAATTTTTCACAATGACTGTATTTCATTATTTTTTTTTACCAAAGACAACAACCACATAGGATAAGCATTTAGGGAGTCGAGTCACTCTTCTTTCGTGCAATATGTTTCACATTTTTTGAGTAACAACATCAAAAGAGATAAGGGCTTTAATACTTGTAGTTTATTTGAAAATTTTGCGAAATCAAAATGTCTCTCTGTCAATGGTAACAATTTCTTTTGAAAGCACAAAAGCATTTGATTTTCATGGAAATGAAAGAAACTGAAAGTAAAGCTTGGTTGCTATATGAACGTATCCTTGTAGACGTTATATGTTAAAAAATAATTGCGTCTATGGAGTAGCTAAAAGAATTTTTATATCAAAAGCGTCACCCCGGTAGCAAAATGTACGACGTTAATCTGCAGCATTATCTTCGTTAATCCAAATTTTTCTACGATCCCAATTCAGTCAAATAAATATTATTTTAAAAATTCATCTTCAACTAACACACGTCTAAAGAGAATAGGGTATATTATGTGCCATGAAGACAAATGCAAAAAAAAAAAAAAAAAAAAAGAGAGAGAGAGAGAGATGAATGCACAAAAATAGATGTACTATAATTTCGGTTATATAAACAAGAATCTTCCTCAGTGTGTAAGCATTTTTGGTGTTTAGAAACTGAAAAAGGTTCTTGTTCATTGAATTGAAACTATAGTATGCCCATATTTCTGTGTTCTCTCATTTGTGATATATTCGTGTTTTTCTTTCTTTTCTTTTACTTCAACATGCATGTACCAAATCTTACATCAGCATACTTCAACATATATGTAGCAAAATTTAAGAATATATAGTAATTATAATTTATGCATAAAACTTTATTGAGTTTTAATTTAAATTCAATTCTATACAGTCATACCAAAAAATGGAATAAATTCTTTTACAGTTACGTCTGCAATCAAATAACAGAAAAAAAATCGCTACTTTTTGCTCTTGCGGTTTGGAGAAGTTTTAAAAAGTTTTGGCGATTTTTCTCTATTTATTTGTTTGCTTTTTTATAAATAAAAATAATATTAGAAAGAAAAGGATTAGCAGATGCTGTAATAATCTGCAGCATTTGCTGCCATGCCAGTGGGTTTCTGCTACCCGAAGTATCACCATCATGAGTGGGTGCGTTAGATATTGTATATTGTGTTTTTAAGTAAATACACCACTGACCATTAAAATTGCTACACCAGGAAGGCAACATATCACGAATTTGCCGGACGGATAAAGCATGTTGTGGTATGCAAATGATTAGCTTATCAGCGCATTCATGCAAAGACGGTGGCGGTAGCGACACTTACAATATATATAAAAGAAGAGATTTGACAATAAGTTTCGCATACAGAAATGGAATTTGAGTGTTGTTCATGGGTAAAAAAGTTTTTGTTATGCCTCGTGTAAGAAGGAGAAATACCTATCAGCACTTGTCTGAGTTTGATCGAGATCGAATTGTGGTCTACCGAGATTGCTGTTGGTCGAGATCCTATTACTGCTAGCAGAATTACGAATCGATGGGTTCATGACGGTCATATGGAACACCGTGCAGGATCTCAGCGGCTCCCCATCACTAACAGCCGAGAAGACAGACATGTTATCCACATGGCCTTAAGAGATCGTACAGCTGCGTCAAGAATCCAGAGTCAACAAATGGGGTCATTTGCAAGACAAGTGTCTGCAAGAACAATTTGATGATGTTTGCAGCAGCATGGACTGTCAGCACGGCGACCATGACTTCTGTTACCCTTGACGCTACATCACAGACAGGAGGGCCTCCAATAGGGTGATCAACGATGAACCTGGACGAAGGAATGGCATGACGTCGTCTTTTCAGACGAATCCAGGTTCTGAATACAGCGTCATGGTGCCTGCATCCGTGTTTGGCGACATCCCGGAGAACGCCTATTGGTAGCTTGCATTCGACATCGTCGTACTGAACCATCACCTGGAGTAATGGTATGGAGTGCCATTGGATACACGTCTCGATCACCTGTTATTCGCATTGCAGGCACTTTGAACAACACCCGTTACAGTTCTGATGTGTTAGGGCCAGTTGCTCTGCCTTATCTTCGAGGCCTCCATGACGCTACGTTTCAGCAGGACAATTTACGACCACATGTTGCCCGTACTGCCCTGACTTACTTTGACACAGAACAAGTTCGCCTGTTGCCCTGGCCAGCGCGTTCTCCTGATCTCTCATCAATTGAAAACGTGTGATCAATGGTTGCCGAACGACTGGCACGCCACCACTTGCCAGTCACTACGGTCGATTATTTGTGACATAACAATGAAGCTGCATGGAATGCTGTACCTGTCCATTTTATCCGATCTCTGTTTGACCCGATGCCTAGGAGAATAACTGATGTTATTGCTGCCAGAGGAGACTGCTCTAAGTAATGATTCCTCATTATCTATGCATCCGAATATCCTGAAAATTTAATAACTTTTTCTTCCAACTATAATGTATGTGTCCAATAAATATCATTCTGTTATTTTCATTCCTTCTTGGTGCAGAAATTTTAATAGCCAATAGTGTAGATATAATGAAATAAAAGTTATATTAATTACAAATGTCAAAAAGGTATAAAAATAAAATGCAAAAATAAATAATTCGTCATATGATGTAAAAAGATAAACATTTCGACCAGTGTGACTATAAAAATATAAACCTTGCGAAATAAAAGAGATATTCATTTAGGGGAGAGTCGGGTAGCCCCGCCCACTTAAGGAGTATTGCTTATATTTCTGTATAATATTGAGTAATATCAATATTTTTGTATGTTTCTATTGTTTTATCATCTAATTAAATAATGCAAAAAGAATAAACCAAAAACAGAATAGTTCAACTTAAAAAATAGAAATTTTAAAAATTTGACTACTGTATTCAACATATTTTCAAAACTATTGTTTGCCATGTTACCAGCTGCATAAATACTTGAAACTTTAAAAATAATATTTTTTTAATATAACAATTAATGTCCAATAGCCCATTGACTTGAAAAAATATTCTATACATATGAAATTGACAGTGGGTGGGGGTACCCGACACTCCCCTCAATGTTGTCACGTTTGAATTGCAATTCTACTATATACTTTTACGTTGAGAATATTAGGTATTTGGTATCACTTAACTTAAAGAATCATGTATTTTGTAATAACATTAAAAAGACTTCTATACAAAGAATACAAGTACATCTAATCAGTAAAAAATGACTTAACCTAAAATCAAATTTAAGTCACTTCGAGTTTGATAAAACAACTGATCTTTTAATTTTCTTTCGGTTTTACTTAAAATTTTCATTTTGCAAAATATTTTTACGCTTTAATTGATGTAAAACAAAGCAACAATCTTTATAATGCATTAACATTGCAGTTTCTAAAACTTTCCTATAAATTTTGATATTTTAAACAAATATTTAATATTTAGGTTTAAATAGTGTTATATTTAATTTTTAAATTCAATGAAGAATCACGAATGTTAGGGTTGAACGTTTTTCTCTAAAGAAAATATAAAATTAATTTTTCAAAACTGCATTGCAAACGATTGAGTTTTAAACATCATCATTATTGTCAAAAGAAATATGAATGAATAACAAAAAAGAGACCTAAGATTAAATTTATAAATTATAGTTAAATGCCGTAAAATAACATAATAAAAACTTTTTTTTGCGGTGATTTGATTGAAAGTCATGAATAATTCAATGAGCGTTTCAATAAAGGCGGGAAAAACTGGAATTTCTAAGCATTTTTTCCTATACCTGTGATTATTCGTTTTTAATCTTCAGTGTCCCCCAAATTCATCGTTTATTACCGCGCACGATAGACAAAATACTGTTTTTCAATGCAAATAACTTTCCTTGTAAAGGCTGGAGATTCAATCTAAATTTAATTAAGATTGAGAAGATTCTTTTATTTTTCGAAATCGATTATGAACTGCCCTTTTGTTTTTCTGTGTTGTACATTTAAATTTAGCTTTAAACTTTTAAATAAATATATAAAACTATAAAACAAATATTGAATGTTTTTTGTATTTAAGATATTTTTAAGATATTAAATGACATATTATAAATATATAAATATGTTATATATATTAAAGTATTGAATAACATATTATAAATATGTCAGATTCTATAATTTTGTTTACGGCTTCATTTTTTGATTTCTTGATTTGGATTTGGATCATTCAAAATTTGTGGCTGAAAGTTGACCTTATAAACTGATGGGGGAAAATCCCAATACCAGAAATTTTTTTGCAGGGTATTGAAATTTAGCAATGCACTTGTCTTAGCAACATATTTAATTGTTTAAAATTTGAAGATTATAGGTTTATGTAATCAGGAGAAAAACCATTTCAATCTGGAAATACAAACACATTAATAACTGGTGCAATCACCAGAATTTTGAATGCAAGCATGCATTGTCTTATACAGATATCGTATACCGTTTTGTGGGATGGAGTTCCATGCCTGTTGCACTTGGTCAGTCAATACGGGGATATTTAATGCTAGTTGTGGATGACTGCGAAATTATCGTCCAATGATGTCCCATGCGTACTCGATCTGATGATCCAGCAGTTCAAGGTAACATGCCGACATATTTTAGAGCATGTTGAGTTTAAGATAGCAGTATGAGAGCGAGCGCTATCCTGTTGGAAAATAACCCCTTGTATGCTGCTCATGAATAGCAACAAAACTAGTTGAATCACCAGGTTGACGTACAAATTTTCAATCATGGTGAGTGGAACAACGGCGAGAGTGCTCCTGCTGTCATTGTTCCCTAGGCCATAACTCTAGATCTAGGTCCAGTGTGCCTAGGACGTAGACAGGTCGGTAGCAGGCGCTCAACTGGTCTCCTTCTAACCAATATGCGGCTATCACTGGCACCTAGACAGAACACATTTTCATCAGAAAACACGATAGATCTCCACTCTGTCCTGTAATGAGCTCTAACTCGATACCATTGACGTCGTGAACTGCAAAGGTTTGGAGTGAGTGGAATGCATGCTACAGGGCGTTTCGTTCGGAACTGTACTTAAAGTAGCCGATTTGTAACAGTTCGGTGTGTCATTTCAGTGACAACTGCAGCTCCAATTTACGATGCAAACGCATTACGATGTACCACAGATATATGCGTCTTTCCTCTGAGTAGTACCGAGTGATCGAAGTGTCTTACATTGTCATCTTGAAGCAGTACCTTCCCTTGTGACCTCTCCTGTCAACAATCATGCACAGTGCAGTGGATACATTTCTTCCCAGTCTTTCTGCAATATCGCGAAAAGAAAATCCACCTTCTCACAGCCCTTACATGAACACGTTCAAAGTCGGTGAGATGTTGATAATGGCTTCTTCATTTTCTTAAAAGCATTCTGGATCAACTGCAGTTCACTATGTCTAAATTTAACAAAAAATAACGATTAAAAACTGTAGAACGCGTATTTAAAGCTACCCTCATTTGCATGTTCACAGTGGAGCAGTAGCACCAAACTTATGCGTCAAGCGCGAAATTTGAATAGACATCATATTTAAGTATAAACAAGCCTACCAAATTTAGTTTAAGTAGCACAACTCCTTCTCAGTGTTGAGATTTTTTCCCCTCATTGTATAAACCTAAAATAATTATCTTCTTTAAGTGGTTTCCATGTCAACCTTTATCACATTAGGTAGTTATATAAGCATTTATATAGGATTATGCTGGTATTTGAGAGTGAATGCCTAAGAAAAATATTTTGAGATATTAAAGGTAATGAACTACATATGAAAAAGAAAACTTTTATGCATCTATTATAATATTTCCAATATAAGAGACGTTTAGATAGGATTTATTTATATATAAAAATTATTAATTCATAATTATTTATTTGAGCTGTTTTTAATGAGGAAATAAATTGAAAAAAAGGACAGAAAAACATTTATATTATCGAGCAATGACGATAACATTAAGAGTGAACTGTTAAAAATAGTGAATAAACAGTTCACCAAGAAACTAGTAAAAGTGATGGTGTGCAAGAAGTTCTTAACTGTTTTTATCATCTTTACCATTTAGATTAAAATGCTTCCAATTAAGCTTGAATTGCTTTCACCAAATCCGTGGTTCAATCTAAAGTTACTGTAACCTTTGTAATGGCAGAATACGATTAAATGTAATTGGGATTAAAGTGTAACTCCTTTTTATTTTGTTATTTTTTTTATTTTTTATTTTTTTGATTTGAAGCTTTGGGCGTATAATTATTGTTAAAATGTGAGTTTATATTGTTATGTATTAATAATAAAAAGAGAAGTAATTATGAATATTTTTTTAGATTTCAAAATTAATTTTATTATCTTTATTATTACCTACCTGACATGAATTCGAGAAAAACATTTTGGCAGGAATAATCCAAAACTGTACCTAAATGCATCACAAAAGAAAAAATGTCCACAAAAGAACAAAAATGGAAATGGAAGCACTAACCGCTGTCAGTGCGGGAGAAGTTTCTGCGGTTGGCGGTAAGATACCTCAAAAATCCATACCCCTACTGCCAAAAAAAAAAGTCAGTCAGATGAAGATTACTGATGTTAAGTAGTAGTACATATATTTGGGATACTTGATTTCTCGAATGAGCGTCAAGGGTCACAGGTTCGTGTATTAAATTAGTTTATATTCAAGAAAGGAGAACAAAAAGTGTATGAATGGAATATTTAAAGTTATAGATGAGACAAAAATGTTTTCAATAAATATTAAACTAAACTGATCTATCGGAAATATATACAGGCTCCTAATTATGTTTCAAGGTATTTATTTTACTTTCTTTTTTGGTTCAATTTTCAATCTTGTTGTATTTAAAATCGCCATATAAAAACAGTTTCAGCATGGTTGTACAATATTAGTTAGAAAAATAATAAGCAAATTCAGTATTTTTAACTTTCACTTTTGGTATTTAAATCTATAATGAAGCTCATTCTATCCAAAATTTCTATCTCATTTGAAATTGCATAATTTTTATGCATTTCTTATTTAGTTTGTTATATAATTAAAGAGAAATTTATGCTTACGATTCTCGCTTCCGTTACGACACCATTGGTAATTTTTATTTATTCAGTAATGAAAAAGAGGTACATATTCTATAGATTTGCGAGTAGAAAAGTAATTCTAGACACCTGATCTCTGCAAAAAAAAGTGTTACAAAGACCACCTGATCATACCCAGAGGGCCAAAAAGCGAGACATGCGAATAAGTAATACCCCAAGAGGTCCCGATGTCTTTTCTGTAATTAACCAGAAGAAACAAGAATGTTGAGTTTCACACATTATCAACTCTCCGTAATCACATTATTTTGCTCGTTAGTATCTCAAGGGTGGCACCACACGAACAAAGACTAAGCAAACCTATTTTTTCCTTACCAAATGAGCGAGTTTCTAAGACTTTTTTAGCACCCTTGAGCTTAAGATGTTGGATTTGATTTTTCTATAAATGCAATTTATTCTTACATTTATCAAGTTCCATAATGATTTTTTATGGTGTGGAATGTTAGGGCTTACGAGACTTTTTAACATTGCTTGCATTAGAAATCACTTAGAAGTTTAAATAAATAATTTAGTTATGGATTATAGTTATACAGTTAAATCGTAAAACTGCACGGATAAAAAAATTCTGGTAAAAATTACTATATCGTATGGTAATTAAATTACTGGTAAAAAAGCATTTCTGGTCAATAAAGTCAAAATACGCGGTACTTAGATCATTCATTTAGGAATTTTTTCGTTCACATAGTAGCGATTTTCCGAAAACTCTGGTTTTTTAATTATAATTCTTATTACCACAGAAAAACTATAATAAGAATATGTAAAAATAAGAATATGTTAAAAAGAATTAAACTGAAACGTAAATTTAACCGAATAAATTGTCTTTATGCAATGCTAAAATATCACTATAAAATTTCTAAATTTTTATCATATTTACGGAATTTTTTCGCACATTAAAAAACCACATTTTTTATTGTTGATTTCAAAAGTTGCCGAACTTTTCTGTGCTCCCGTAGAGACATAAACATGGTAAACAGGCCATTCTGGTAGTTTTGACCATAATTTTTCATAGTGTATTGATAGAAAGCACCAGAAATGAAAAAAAAAATTAAATCACAGTTTTATGCCAATAAATAATAATATGTAATTCTAATTACAATACTAAGCACAGGCCAAGGTATTAATCTTAATTCAGGATTAAAAATTTTGCTCTAAATGGAGCATGGAAAAAATTTAAAATTACAAAGCAATATTCTTTTTTTAAAGTAATTTGTTAAACATGACATTTTTTTAGTCAATGACTCATATCAAGTACGTATGAAACGTTGAACTATTTAGAATTACAAACATTGATAATCGATATAATTATGCTTAGGTAAAATTGAATTTTTTTTAGTCTAATTGATCAGTTTGAAAATTTTCTAGTTCCCACAAACTAATTATGCTATCATGTCTTACAGTTTATCAGATACTAAATGAAGCATACAAGCTGTTTCAAAATTGTACCTTTAATATCATGGTAAAAATAAAGCTGTTATAACTGGACAGTAAGGTAGGTAAAATACGATTTAAATTTGAAAATTTTTATCAAAATTAGGAAAAGAATTATCGAGATTGATCACAGCGCAAGAGAATTAAAATCCCCACTAACAGTTTATTTATCGCAGGAATCTGAAAGGGAAAAATAGAAGGATGGAAGTTAAGAAGACAGCATTGCTATGTCATCCTCTCACTAAACTAGTTCTGTTCACTTTAAATCCACTCTCTAGCACACAATTCTCCATTATAACTTGTCCGAATTTCGATACAACTTTATTTTGGCCTTTCTTAAATATTAATTTAC
The DNA here is from genome assembly GCA_949128135.1 of Parasteatoda lunata. Taxonomy (NCBI): domain Eukaryota; kingdom Metazoa; phylum Arthropoda; class Arachnida; order Araneae; family Theridiidae; genus Parasteatoda; species Parasteatoda lunata. Next base: position 44,312,691 of record OX421980.1, read on the forward strand.
ATATCCTCATCTTCGAGCTCAAAAGGCTTCGTTTATAAGGAAATTTAAAAATTATATATTAAGTGCATTGATTGCAAAACACCCATAATGTTCACATAACATACATTATTAACCAGGCATTTAAAAGCCTGCAAGAAATCAATAAGCTATAATTATTCATATATAGAGAGAAATAAATTCTTATATTCCAAGTAATTTTTAATTATTGTTAAAATTAAATATTCACAGTTTTCAAATTAAAAAGTTTAATGTGTATTGAGTTATAGAAAATACAGAAATATTAATACTTTCACAAATATAAAAATAATGAGATGGAGGAGGTAGGGACACATTCAACTGATGAGTGACAATTAAGCTGTGAAAATGGTTTACGATTAGTGACTGCAAATCGCGATGAAGATTAAGGATAAGATGGTTTGAAGGCTGTTGAAGATGACCTGAAAGAGATGAAAATTAAGAACTGGAAATCTAAAGACCAAAAAACGAGCAAAAAGAAGAATTGGGGCAAATCCTCAAAAGTCTATTAGGTCAATGAGTTAAGTATGTTAAAGGTTATTACGCTTAAGACAGTTTTAGAGCTAAGGGAAAGCTTTGTTGGATATTTACCATTAATAAAAAAATAATCAATTTTACTAAAAAATCTATTGTCTTTAATGTCTTCCTGTTTTTTTTTTTTTTTTTTTTTTTTTTTTTTTGCCCCTTAAAATATTATAATCATGCGTTTCAAACGCAGGTTCAGCATTTTCTTCGTTATACATGGAGAAGAAAATTCTGGTAAAATTACCGTACTATATGGTAAAAACAATTCTAGTAAAAAGAACCATAATTATGGTAATAAAAACCAAAATATACAGTATTTAAACCAATCATTTGGTAAGTTTTACCTTCATATAGTAACGGTTTAATGAACATTTTGACGAATATCCGGTTTTTGAAACTATATTTCATATTGTATAACAATATTTCATATTGTAAAACAATATTTTATTGCTAATTTAACCAAAATCATTATTAAAGCGCTTGCGTAAAAATTATCATGCATTTTGGTGTTCCTATAGAGTCAGAAACATGGTAAATTGTACCCTATTGTGGTAGTTTTTATTACACTTTTTCCTCAGTATAGCTTTTGTGAAATGATTAAAATTCGATAAATCAGCATGAAAGCAAAATATTTGGTCTAAATTAGTGACGATTAGGGAATAAATATAAATATTTTAATGTTCTTTTCCATAAATTGAGCCATTGCTGAGATTGCAACTTGTCAAAACAGCATCGATCATTTGTTGCCATTATTAAATTAAGCATAAAATAATGATTGAGTATGAAATTAACAGTGTTTATAAAGATGAACCTGCGGTTTTATGTTCTAAATTAAAGAAATAATAATAAAAAACAAAAATTATAATTTTTTAAACGTTTGTTTCAATTTCGGAGTATCTGAATTGAGGCCACATTTTTTCAATGAACTCAAACAAGAATAAATATTATATTTTTTTAATTTCTCAGTGACATTGCAAAAATTGCTCAAGACACGTGTTCCGATTATTCAGCAGAATTATGTAGATAAATATAAGATAATTTAAAAGCCTGGTATTATAAAAGATGATATAAGAATATAGGCTTCGATAAAGGGCTACAACAAATAAAAGTGAACATTGAAAACTAGCAAAGTCAGATGCTTTGAAAGTTATATCTTTTAAGTATGTTCACGACATAAAAGAAGTCACTTTCACCAAAATGCCTGCATCTATCATAGATTCGTATTATAGGTTTTCATGCTATGTAATTTCCGTTGAAATGTTCTTTCTAAGGGTTTTTCAGAATCTTTTTTGGTAAGTAGATTTGACTCAATTTATTTAGAAAATGGCTTATTTTTAAAATTTACTTCCGACTTTAAAACAAAATAGATAAAAATTTCTTCAAAAAAAAAAAAAAAAAAAAAAAAAAGACAAAATAAAACTTTCACTAATCATGTAATAAAACAAAAATAAATTTTAAGAATTTGATAGCTTAAAAAATAATTCAGAAATAGCGATGCAATTTAAATCCTTTTAAATAACAAAATTAAATGAGTATATTAATAATGAATTATATTTAATTTAAAAATAACAGCTTAAGAGCCTTATACAATTAGTTTCGGTATTTTTAAATTTATTTTTGAAGTAGATTTTAAACAACCATAAAATTTATCAAGAATAATTCTGTGTAAGAGTTAATTTGATTTATCTTCTGAAGTAGTTCAAATGCTTTTTTTATCTTCGAGAATCTGAAAATGAAAAAAAAAAAAATTCTTTCTCGCGTATTTTGTATCTGAGAAGAAACATTTCGCATGAAGTGAAAATTCACTATACATAAAACATTTTTCTGCCTCTTCAAGATAGCTGAAAGCATCGCATGAAAATGAGATCATAATGCTTTTGAATTTCTTTAGATTAAAAAAAAAATTTGGAAGATATAACCAAAAAAAAAAAAAAATAGTAATAATAAAAGAACTAACAATTTTTAAAACGCAGCTTCTTAGTTTGTTATTTAGAAGTTTATTCAAATATATTCTTTTCTATAAAGCTCACGTAGGTTTACAGGAAATGACACATTTTAAATTAAATGAACGCTAAGTTATTGAGATACAGCAATCGAGCTATATTTACTATTTATATAACTTTTTGTATTTTAAAGTTACAGAGAAGTTATAAGTTTTATTTCTTCTCATCATCAGAGACGTGATCATTTAATGTAATCACAATTATGTTATTATGTATGTATTTTAGTCATTATCTTCGAAGAACTTCATACTAACTATAACCGTTACTACTAAGACTTGTCGTCATTGGATGGCATTGTTAAATTATGGAACTTCTTTTTGATTCTGTTATCTTGAAAATTTTTAACAAAACATATTTTTTTTTGTCAAGACTATAACAATGTTGAATTTATTTATTTTTTCATTTTTTTTATTTAAATTAAACGCTTCAACAAACTAATTATACACCGAAGAGCCATTACATTATGACCACCCTCTATCTATAACAATGGGCTCGCCCATGTTTTCATGGTTTCTTGCCCAGGAACAATGTTTTCATGGGGCACATTAGGACCCATAAACCTCATAGAACAATCCCTGACGTCTTTAAGCTACTTGACCAGGGTCACCCATTCATGGCAACAGTTTTTCCTGCGGGGGATGGTGTTTACCAACAGGATAATGCACCATGTCATAAGGGTCGAATTGTCATGGGTTGGTTCGTGGAACATTCCAGTGACTTTCAAGTCATGTCTTGGCCCCCAAATTCACCTGACCTTAATCCAATAGAACATTTGTGGTCCTACTTGGAAAACCAAATTCGTGCTGCCACGACGCTACCCCTTTGCAATATGAGGGAATTGAAGGACCAGTTGGTGAGCGCTTGGTACCAGATACCTCAGACTACCTATCAGCACCTTGTGGAATCAATGCCACAGCGGGTGCTAGCAGTTTTGAGGGCTAAAGGTGGTCCTACATGTTATTAGCAGGGTGGTCATTATGTAATGGCTCTTCGGTGTATATTTCTGACATATATAAATATTCGATTATATTATAAAAATAATTCGGGGATTAAAGGAAAGGAGGGAAAATTTGGTTTCTGTCCCTCAGCCATATGGAGGTTCTTAAATTTAAGAAAATAATCACTAGTAACTTAGTAAGTCTTTTTATTATTTTTTATTCCAAATAAATGCTTCAAAAAACTAGCTATATGCTTATGACATATTAATTTAAGATAAATATAATAATAATTCTGGGATTGAAAAAAAGGGGGGAAAATGGGATTATCACACTTTGTTTCTGTCCATCAGCCATATGAAGGTTCTACGTTTAAGCAAATATCATCAGTAATATCAATTTTATCCTTAAAAGTAGTTTTTTTATTATCTTTCAAATTTTTTCTTCTGTGTCATATGTCATTAACATATGTATAAAAAAAAGATGGGATTTTATGCTTTTTTTCTAACACATTAAGAAAGTAATTTAAAGTTTTCGTTCACTTTCTAACTTAGTATAATTTCTTTATTTATTTACTTCTTTTTTTTTACAAAGTGGCTTTTACGGCAGATTCGATACCTTATACCAAGGCATGGATTTTGTCAGATTTCCCTGTTAATGAGGAAACTGAAGTACAACATAAAAATAGGTAAAGAAAACTTCTCAATATTTTATGAAGGCCAGGAAACAAACAAAAAATTAAGTTCGGTTAATTAATTAAAACTGAGTAATTTCTCATCAGTTAATAAATATTTGACATTTCTTTAGATGCAATTATTGTTTGTAACATTTCTGTAGACATTTAATTATTTCTGTTTAAGTTCTTTCAATTACCGCTGGTCGGACCTTTTTCATAAAGAGCACCTTCTTCAAACCATCTTATAACTCCTTCAAATAGGGAGATTTAACCCAATTTTTGGACTCTTCAAAAATCATTCATAAAATGAGTAATTTATAATTTTAATTCAAGAGGAAATTTCAAAATATTCTGGAAATGAAAAAAACAAACCTAACTCGAATATTTTGATAAGAAAACGTTTGCAATTAGTTTATTGAGCGAAGACAAAAAATTGGTTAGTTTCAAGAAATTTTGAACAATTTAATTTATTAGTTATTCAATTAATTAATAATAATTTAATATCAGTACAAACCAATCTGGTTTCTTAAAATATGTTACTTTAAGAGAGGCTGTTTATTTTTATCATCAGGACATTTACAACTCCTTTTGATAGATCGATTACATTAACATTTGATTAAACTTCATCAAATGGCGAGCGCAGATCCATTATTTAAATAGGTTTATACATTATTTAGGAGAAGCAATAAATTATTTATATTTAATCTATTATATAGATTTAATGTAATATTTTAAGTGTTTTATACATTATTTACCTTCAATAAAATTCATTATTGTTACGTCATTATATTAAGATTCAACCTTTTTATTATTAAGTTTTTTTTTATTTAATTAATTTTTTTCATAACGGCAGGCACTGAACTTTAGTTCTTCGCCATAGAAGATGCCGGAAGTGTTGCTCATTTATCGTTACCCAGTGGGCACCTGTGAACCAAAGTCACGGAGGCGAGCAACGTTACCCACGCCACACCTCCACAAACCCGTTCATAGGGTGGGTCTCATTCACACATCAGAAGACAACTCACACAGAGAGAAACATCCATGCCCAGGGTGGGATTCGAACCCGCGGCCATTGGTTTCGCAGTCAGACACGCTAACCACTCGGCCACCTGCCCGGCTTTATTAATTTAATTATGGAAACGTTACAATGGAAAATATATCAAACAACTCATTGACATCAGATTAAAATGATATATTTCTGAACAACAAACAACATATGAATGAAACAATATATATGAAATTAATTTTTTGTGTGACTGAATTAACCCTTTATTAGGCTTAATAGTCAGAGAAGAACTTATTTGATGTGAAGCTTTTCTGTTGTGCAGAGGAACTATGTTTAAATTGATATAAAAAGTGAAGAAAGAGTTAAAGGGTCAAAAGATTATACCTAGTTTTATCATTCAAGTAAAAGTTTAGCAATCATTCAGAAACACTTACTTGACACTGTGTGAGGATCCTTTAATTTGCAGAGTTTTCCGTATTCACAACCAGTTACCTATGATATTTTAGAATCCTTGCCGAAACAATATATGCCCATTAGAGGTAACTAACTAATATTTGAACCAGTTTAAAAATATATTAAAATCTAACAAATTATTATTAGGTAAGGCCGGAACAAAGTTTAGGGTATTTCTGATAGTTGCTTTTCAAATCTTTTAAATTTCCCTCGATAAACAAACTGGTTTTTATATTTTTAATATCGCTTTACCCGTTATTGATTTGTCACGTTTGAATAACGCTGTTATTGTTTTTCCTTACTTGGATATTGATTTAAGAACTCCAATGTATATCTTTATTTTTACAAAGACTCTAAAAATATATATATAGAACACTGGTTATGATGCAACTTTTATAGTTTAGTCCTCGAAAAAAGGCATTTTAGAGACAGAAATGTGAATCACTATTGATAGTTTATAACATTATATATTTTTATAAAAAGAATAACCATAAGTAAGTAAGTAATTTTTATATATCAGGAAATAGAAACATAGAAAGCTAAATATTGTATTGAATATATATTCTTAGAACTAAATGCTAACCCTTTCACTTGCTGAGACGTCAACAAAGGTCAATATGTTCTGCAGCATTTGGTAAGATCAATGAGGCATGAAATCAAAACGAAGCTATAGAGGTTTTTTTTTTCCTTAGACTGTAGGTTGTCATGATCGAAATTGCATTGACCTCATATAAGAAAATGTTTAATCAGCTTAATATACTATTTTAAGTTAATTAGTTTATTTGACAGACAATAATATTAAGCATCGAAAGCTATCGATATCTTTTACATAATTATATTATTTGTTGTATACTATGATATGATCAATTGGAAGCCAACTAATTTTAATAATTACTGAATTATGTAATTTTTCTCATTAATTTCAATGTTAACAACACGAAAACCAGAATTGCGTGTTTCAAAAATATTTGGGACTTTTTTATGTAACTCTGCTATTAATAACTTTGCAGGAAGTTTGAATTCACTGAATGCTTTCTTAAAAGAATGAAACATATTTTTCAACAGTAACTTTTGAATGAAGGATTTGAAGCTTACAACTGTGAATTTTAATGCCTTAAAAGCTATAAGCAAACATTACCATTTAAAAAAATACACATAATCAAGATATTGAATTTGTTAAAGTACAATCAAGTAGAGCAAAGATTTTCTAGAAAGTTGTTAGATATTGATATTGTTGTTTAAAATATTTTAAAAATCTATGAAACTCTATCATTTTGGGAATCATATTTTATGAATATCTTCCGATTGCAGGTTTGTTTTTATCTTTTATAGTGCAAATCAATTTATTTATAGAATTTATCTAATCCTGTCGCCGAAGACGAAAGAAAATGGTAATAGTTTATTACTTTTTAGTAAGTTTAGAAACTACTACATATACATGAATGATTAAACAATTTGAAAAATTGGTCCAAACTGAGAAAAAAAAAGTATGTCCTAAGCTACCAGAATATGACACAATTTACAGTATTTCTGACTTTTTTGGGAACACCAAAAATATCGGTAATATTTACCGAAACGCTTTGCAATGATATTGGTAAAATTAGCAATAAAATATAATTTTATAATTTGTAATAAAATTATGGTAAATGTGGTAAAATTTAGAAACTTTCACTTTATGTATACCTTTATAACTTTATATCTTATTGTTAATTTACATACCTTTACCTTTATACATGGCTAAAAAATCATTTATTCGGTTAAATTTATTTTTCAATTTTGGATTTTTTACTAAATATGCGGTAATAAGAAGCACAATTTTAGAAATCATAACTTCCGATAAACTGTTACCATATAAAAGGAAAAATACCAAATTAACGGCTTTAATATTGCATGCATTGGTTTATTAACTAAAATTAAGTTCCTTTTTTCCTGCCAGAAAAGTCATTACCATACAGTTAGGTGATTTTACCCAGAATTTTTTTTCTGTGCAACAATATGGTATATCTAAACCGAACCTGTTTTCATAATTTAAAATGATTGTGTCGAAATAGACATATATAAAATGGATTAGTAGCATTGATGTTTGAGAATTTTAATAGTTGATATAGTTATTCAGAATAGAAAACATAATTTTTTTAAGAAGTATTTTTCTTTTAATTATTATTTAGAACTTTCCATGCTGTGTCGTTTAGTCTAGTTTACTTAAAAAACTTTCAATAGACAAAAATGTTGTTTCAATATAGATATGGGTAATAAAAAACTACTCTTGTATATTATTATATTTTTATTTTAAATTTTTTCTCAGAGCAATATTTAGAATTTTTATTTATTTATCACAAGGATTCCTTTACATAATAAAACGTATCGCATTTTGGAGCAATTTAATAGGTCCCTAATCTAAATGAAAGGATTAAAGCTGTTACGAAACAAAAACATGGATGAACAAACTGTCCAATTATGTCTGATTTCCTCTACCTGCTAAACTGTTACAGTTACAATTTATTTTCATTTCTTTTTATTCGAATAGTAAACTTCCTTTTAAGTTTTAAAGATCGTGACCAAACAGATGTATATTAAATTCAAAATAGACAATATATTTTTCAGCTTATTATCTATGTTGGACATCTGAAAATGGTTTAATATTGAGAGAAGATTGGAGATATTAAACACTTCTCTTTTTATTATAAATATGAACTGTTATACTTAAGGATGATCCACTGTGACGTCATCACGACGCTTTTCTTGAAGTTTATATTTGCCCAACCGCTTACAACGTTCTCTAGAAGCACTTAACGGAAACCGTTACTTGATGTGGATAGTTGGCATTCTACGGTTTATTATGTAGTGTCTCTGTCATATTTTTATTTATCTCTATACGATTATATTTGTAGCATGAATGATAATAATTCTTTGTGATTTATTATATTATAGTTGAGTTTTTATGTTTTGTTTCAACCAAAATTATTGAATTAAGATTGGATAGCGTGAATTTATGTTTGCGTTTTGAAATTTATCTATATTATGCATTTATGTAGAAACATAAAAAAATTTCTTATCAACTCTAAATTTTTTATTTTACTTTTTAGTTTACTTCGTAAAAAGCATTTTGCAATATTTTTATTTGTTGCTTTTTTCTTCAATCCCGTATATATAATAAATTCTATTATAAGCAAAGAAAAGGAAAAAAATCTACAGTAATAGTGTTTTTTGCAATTCACTTTTTAGTTTAAAAGGAGTAATGATGCATGTTTTTCATATAAATATGTATGTAATTCAACATTGAAATAAATTTAAAGCCAGAAAAATAACGAGAAATTAAAATATTTAAATTATAAAATATTTAATATATTCATAATTTACTTTGCAAATGTATTTTCGACTTCATTAACAAAGGATATTCTTTTCAAATCAAAATCTAAGCATTTCATAGAACTTAAATAAAACAAATGATCAAACGATAATAAAGAACTTTATAAATTAAAATAAAAAAAAATAAAACGATTAACTCATCAGTTCATCAATCTTAATTTGTAGTTAAGAATTTTGCCGATGCATGGTGCTAAAACCATTTAGGCGAGAGTGGAGATGCTTTATATATTTCTCTGTGATAATAAACAAATGACTTCTTTTGTTGAATAGAAACGTTTTGAAAAAAAATTTATATGAAATTTACATTTAAAAATTAGGAATCTGATTGGTACATTTTAAACAGAATAATAAGCCAGTAAGAATGTTCTCTAAGTTAAAAAATATGAATTTTATTATTCTTTAAGATTTTAAACTTTTCTGCTGTACTTTATTTTACAGAATTATTTAAAATATTGATAAAAATAAATATTATTAAATAAAAAATTATGACGTCGTGTCGAAACTATGAACTGGATTGTTCAAAAAGTCCACAGTCAAAAGATTCTTATCACGAAACTCACTCATTATTTGGCACTACAAAAGTTTAATAAATCAAGAATAATATTAATTTCATATACGTATTGAATTTAAAATATGTATAATTTTTAATAAGTATAATCTGTATTACTAATAGGCAAGTAGGCAGTTTACACAATTTCAATACGTTTTAACTGTTGTAGTCGTTTTGTAAATAAGGGAGAGTACATTATAAAATTGACATAAAATATTTTTACTGCATATTTTTAGAATTTAGAACTTATATTCAATTTTTATATACAAAACTATTGGTATTTGCTTTTTCTCTAAGTATCTTTTCGCAACTTTTCCAGATAATTGATAAGCGGGAAATCTTCCAAGAGATATTCCATATTTCATCTTGAATATTGCTTGCAAAGGACGTGAAATTTTAACTTGCCTGAAGCGACGTTATAACTCGAATTAGATTGGACTCTAGAAAGTCGGCGATATCAGAGGACCTTAGGCAAATTTTGAGTTAAATACAGTTCGATCATCAGCATAGTCACTGGAAATTATCGGTTTGCCTTTAGCATTTGGCTGCTCTTTTGGCGACCAATGTCTGACAGATTGGCCGACAGTTCAGTCGCATTCAGCCATGAAAGCGCTCGTTGAAGCATCACGTGGTTGCTATAGTAACCAAGCTCGCCTTTGCCCCACTCTGTTTCTGCTGACGCTTGGTAAAGGGTATTATAGACAGCGATAGTTTAATAAATACTGAATTGTAGACCCATGTGGGCTTAAGGATGACGAATATTTTAAGTACAATTCATTCCACTTATTATAACTTCATTTCTGCTTGGATAAACTCTTGGTAGAAAATTTTTTTTTCTTTAATGTATCAAAATATTATAAGCCGAATTTGATAAAGACTAGATGAAATTGCCTAAAATAATTCAAATAGGTTAAACGGCAGTGGGCTACGATATAAATAAATTTAAATTATAATAGTTAATTAAGCTAGAATGATGAATTCGTGTAAAAATATGTAGATTAAGCAAAAAAAAAAAAAAAAAAAAAAAAAAAAAAGATTTATAGTCACTGTCTTCTATCATTAATGCATAGAAAATCTGTATTTGTATTTTTTGTAAGAAGCATGTTAAAATTATCTTTTAAATTTTGTAGTTAAAATCAATTTCTTTATAACACTATGAACTCAAAATGTCTTTGATATTTCCATATCATTTCAAAGATAATTCCTTAAAATGAGAAAAGTAATTATGATTTTTTGAGAAAACAAATGACGCAATTAATGGCTTTTCAAACACGTTTTCGGATGTTTTTTTTCTATTTTAAAAAAAAACAAGACATACTAAGAACATAAGGTTACGTAATTTTCATGTTTTTCTGTACTTTAATATTAGTAGAAAAACACATTTTCAATATCGATACTTTAATACTAATTAACATAAATAAAAAAATAATAATTCTCAACTACTTCTAATATGTTTTTAAGGACACTTCTAAAATTGCACCTTAAATAATATAATATAAATTCCACATAAATTAGATTTAAAATATATTTAACTATTTTTTATTCATATTTCATCAATGGAATGATAGAATGTATCAAGTAAGAATGTATTAATTAATAATATAACTTTTTTTTTTTAATTCCAAATCCGTCACTAAAAATTTTTTTGTAATCTCAAAATAAAAAATTATTTTGTTTTATTTATTAGTTTTTGTTCAATTATTAGATACAGTCAATAAATAACTAGCCAAGAGGCCTTAATCAAAATTTATTAAAAAAACAAAACACAGTGAAGTGCCGAAATTTAGTTGCCCCGGGGGATAAAATGTTTGTCATGCATCTCACCTTCAAGGTGACAATACTTATCATTCAATCAGTGATAAAAAGATAACCGAAGAGCTACAAGATCATTCATTCCGTTTCTGAAAACAATAAGAAATCGATGATCTGATCACAAATGGCAGCTTCTTGTCGAAAATTATAGAGTTATAGAGTTGAAAACAATAATTAATGGTATTTGGAAAAATTAACAAAGTTCAGAAAGGCAATCAAGTCTTATGTTAAGGAAACATAAGGCTGATGCACGGCAGTACTATTCCCCACATCGCCAAAGCAATACATTTCAATACAATTTCAAATGAGTGATAAAATGCCATCTAACGCTAATCTTCACTTTTTTCCCATTGTGAATACTACATCGTTAAACAACAAATATACATCTTAAACTACATTTCAAACTAGAAATTTTTAAAAAAGGAATGGGGGACATTCCTTTCAAGTTGACGATGATGTCAAAGTGTGCGAGTGCTAGTCCAAACAGCAGTCAATAGTGTCTTTAGAGCAGGTTACTATACGAAAGGTATCAGAATGGGACAAAAGCCTAATTGATTGAGACACTACCTTTAAGTTGAAAATAAAATAGCTTCTGATTCATTATTTAATGAGTGTACCAAATATTTCTGAAATATAATTTCCTTGCATTCAACAGATATATTATAATATATAAAATTGTAATAATATTTTAATTTCTTTAAATTCTAAATGATTTCAGATCTTGAGCGTTTTTAATACATTTTTGCATTGCGTCTCTACATTTGACGAAATTTTAAATCATTTTAAAGAAAAGAAAAACCTTTATAGGAAATAGTATTTTTGTAATGCAAGATTTATTCCCCTTTCTTTTCACACGGCATTTCATATTAATATACTCAATGTAATGGAAATATTGATAGCTGAGTAATAAAGGGTTCAAAATAGTCTTCAAAATGATAATCTCAAATCGTTTCTGTAAGGCCGGGATAGCCTGGTCGGTAGGGCACTGGGCCCATATCCAAGAGGTCGTGGGTTCGATCCTCGCCGGCCGAAGACTCCCCGTGTAGTAAATGGTGACTGATGCACGTTTAATCTGTCGTGTCTTAAAGTCCTCCATGTTCCCATAACAAATCAATACCTCTGGAGGTACTGATCCAGGAGTTTCCTTGTCTTCTGGATTGGTTCAAAATTACAAGGCTACGGAGTTGAACATTAGTACTCGTAAACCCATGAAATTGGGTCGGCTGTTCAACAACGGTTATAAAATAAAATAAAATCGTTTCTGTAGGCCGGGATAGCTTGGCTGGTAGAGCATGTCCAAGAGTTCGTGGGTTCGATCCCGTCGACTCCCCGTGTAGTAAATGGTGACTGATGCACGCTAAATCTGTCGAGTCGCAAAGTCTTTCATGTTCCCATAACGAATCAAAACCTCTGGGGGTACTGGTCCAGAAGTTTCCTTGTCTTCTGGATTGGGTCAAAATTACAAAGCTGCGGAGTTGAACATTAGTAGTCGTACACCCTAAATTGGGTCGGCTGTTCAACGACGGATATATAAAAAATCGTTATTGTGGAGCCGTGGATGCCTAGGGGATAGAGCACTCGCCTTCCAATGATGTGACCCGAGTTCGTATCCCATCGATGGCTGGTCGATTCAAATTCCGCACTTTACTCGCACCGAACACAGTGCTGACGTAAAATATCCTCAGTGGTAGAAGGATCATGGAATAGAGTCCCTTGCCGTCAGACTAATCGTGGGAGGTTTTCGTGGTTTCCATCTCCATGTAACGCAAATGAGCGTTAGTTCCATCGAAAAAGTCCTTCACGAAGTCAAATTTCTCCGAATACTTAATACACGAATTCCCATGTCTTTTGGATCGGGTTCAAAATTACAAGGCAACGCAGTTGAATATTGGTAGTCGTAAATCCAAAATTGGGTCGGCTGTCCAACGATGGTTATCAAATCGTTATTTTGATAAAAATAAAATAAAAAGACTTCTTGATGTAGTTCTTCCCATATAATTTTTTTTAAAAAAAAACTCAGTACTATTTTTACGAATTAAAACGAATTAGGCTTACTCAAAACGTGAAAGAATGTAAGTTTAACGTGATTGTGGATTGAAAAAGTTACCCAATCTTTACATTAAGTTAAATTTTCCAGCAGTTTGAGCGATCCTCTTAAATAAAATATTGAAAAATATTAAATTGTTTATGCCATTTTATAAAAATTATACAGTACTTTTATACAGTACTCACAACTTTCAAGTCCGACTTGTAATCTTCTTTTCAAAATGATTGCATCTATAAAGCAAAGTAAGTTCAAGATGCCCAGAAACTTGATAAACAGTGTTTTTACGACAAAGCAACTATAGAGATTTAGAAAAGACAGAGCAAACAAGAAATCTATGAAACAATGGGACTTGACACGAACTACAAGCCCTATCTATTTTTCTACGATAACCAAAGCCATGCCCAAAAGGGGCTAGGCTTAAGACAAATCCTCAATAGTATGCACTTCAGGGTACGCTCTGTACACCCTTCAATAACCCCTCAAGTCGAATTCATGAAAATGCCTAGTTTACGTGGGTTCTTTATTTTTCGACTCTTCCGGGATCTTAAACCTATGACGTATACTCCATTGGGAGTCTTATTTGTAGAGCTCCTGTTTCGATTGGGGAAATAACGATAAATTCTTCCTCTTTTTTGTACTTTTCCCTTTTTTTCTTTATTCAAATGTGAAGTACAAATCGAATTTTTGATAAAAAAATAAAAATAACTAAAAAAAAGGAGAAACATGGTATTACAGAGTCGAAAACGAATGGAATCATTTTTTTTTCTATCCCGTTAAAATGAATGTCTATCCAAAGTGAGCTACAAATCTTATTTTCTTGTGGTTTCACGCAACTTGTTTTTTTTTTCCATTCAAAACATAAAAATCTTTTCTGAAATTGAATTGAAGTAATTACATTTCCTAATTCAACTCTTTCTTATTTTAAACTTTGCGAACTAGTAATATTCTGTGATTAGTAAGAAAAAAACTTTAAGAAAAAAGATAAGAAAAAAACTTTAAATAAATTATTAGTATAAAAAATTAAAAAACGAAATTAAAAAAACTTGAAGATAGTAAATCTTATTAATAGAAATTTGTAACTAGGTAAGACGAAATATTTTGATTTTTTTTTTATTATGAGAAATACTTATCCAGTCCGTGTAGTTTTTACGGAATGTAGTATTTTTCTGAAAAAACTGAATTATGAAAACAGAATGTTAAGATAACTTTTAGCAAAATTTTAATTTAACTTAAACTACACTTTTTAGTAACGAAGAGAAAATTTTTTTTTACCCACTTTAATAAAAGGTTTTTGTTCAATTTAGAATTAACATACATTCAATTATTTCTTGATGTTAGCTTGCTAAACTTTACACTGTATGATAAAAACTATCGGAATTTGGTAAAATTTCCAGTTTTTCTTTAGGGAAAAAAAAAAAGCACGGTAATATTTACAGAAGAGATTTGTTAATGACTTTTGTTAAAATGAACAATAAAATATGTTTTTATTACCATTCTTTTTGATAGTATATTTGACTAAATTTGGCAATTTTATCATGATAATCCAGAACATGGCATAAAAACCCTTTTTTCAGCAAATTTTCTTTCCAGTTTTGTACCTTTAGTGTGGTAATAAGAAATAAAATTTTGAACAACAAAGTTTCCGATTAACCGCCAACATACGAACGAAAAAGTTACCAAATGAATGATTTTAGTTAGTTTTATTAACTGAATTCAGCTCTTTTATTATTTATTTATTTATTTATTTATTTTTATTAGAAATGTCATTACCATGATAGGTAGGGTCATTTTATCAGAATTTTTTTCCATGTAGCATTTAGTTTAAGAGAATGTTTTTTTATTGTCAGACATATGCTTCTAAAATTTTTTAGTACAAAAATGAGATAACATAAAAAAATTTTTTTTTAATTTTTAGTCACTCTCTGCGCTTAACTCGAAATTATAATAAGTATTTTTTAGTAGTTACAATTACACGTCCTTAAAATATCCAAACTTATTTTTATAACTAATCACATTTTTATAATTCTTTATTATTTTTAAATATTTACAGCTAACCATATTATTGCAAATTTCCATAATTATGTTTTACCCAATTCTTGTGAAAGTGTACATACAGATGAAAATTTTAAATTCCTTACAAATGATTTTAAGTTATTTTTTTCCCTTTTTGAAATAAAGTGGAATAATTTGTGTCCATGCAGCACAAAACGTAAAAATTTCGCTTCAAATAGGTGTTTATATAAAAAAATATTTAGTTACAAAATAATTTTTTAAAACACTTTGAAAAACTGTTTTTCTTCAATCCCTTAATTATATAAATGTTTAACCAACAGTTTTACACTCCTCATTTAATTATATATTTACTACACAGTAAAAAAAAAAATAGTGTATCTTACACAAAAATGGTGGCACCTGCTTTACACCAAAGTGATTCCAGTAAGTGTTCCCCTGCACTAAAAATTTCCTATTTCACTAATTGGTATAAAATAGCTGCCACCATTTTTTACATTCAGTAACACTAAAATTTATTATTATAGCAAAATAAACCACACATAAGAGTCTGTGAATGTATTATTACGATAGAATATAAAGTAAGAATCCTTAATTTAGAATGATATATTACATTAATTTTCAAAGCAAAATTAGTTTGCAAACCAAGCATACGAGTAGCATACAAATATAACATAAAAATGATCTCGAACAATGGGAACAGGACATAGAATAACAGAAAGAAAACTGATAGAAAATATGTACGTTAAAATCATTGAATACAGTTCATAGAGATTTAAGAGAGGAAATATAATTATTCTTATAACACAATTAAAAAAATACATACCTATTTTTATGACGAACAGACAGCAAATCACTCAATCAAATCATAACAAATCACTAGCAGCAACAAAGTCTCGTCGACTGATTTTAGATTGCAAACGCTAACTTCTGGATCTGAACGAGTCAACAAATCAGTGTTTTCCGAATATAAAATAATCTTTGTTTTGTGTGAATGAGAGGGAATTTGATGTAAGCTAATTCTAATATAAGTGTTGAGATTTAAATTGCACTTTTTAAATCCTATGAATGCTCGATTTAATGTTAACGTGGAATAAAGTTTTCCTTCACACAATTTTTTTTTGGTTAGTTCAACATCATATTCAGAGAAATATTACAACCATAGTTTTTACAGTGTAATAAGATACTTATTTCGAATGATTATTAATTTCCAATCACGCTTGCAGAATGAATTTCATTTTAAAATTTTGATTCAAGATATG
Organism: Parasteatoda lunata; assembly: GCA_949128135.1. Lineage (NCBI taxonomy): Eukaryota > Metazoa > Arthropoda > Arachnida > Araneae > Theridiidae > Parasteatoda > Parasteatoda lunata. The sequence continues at coordinate 44,329,354 of OX421980.1, forward strand.
TTTTACTTTATTTTCTAACTCCAACTCATTTTATTCAAAAATACAAGTAATTTTTTCATGCTGTATTTTTCATGACAATTCAGTATTTATCAAACCTGAGAAATTCATGAAAATTAAACAACTGCCTATGTTGCCAACGTATTTAAGAAAGGTGTGGAAAAAAACTGAGGTAGTAAATTGATAAATCATTTTTTTCCATGCGCTAAGTAAAGTTGGGGCAGAAGTAACACCATTAACTAAAGAATTACCAACAGTGTTTTTTAAACAAAATTTCGTAACTTATTAGAAGTGCAAAATTCCATCAGTGGACTGATCGTTTAGGGACGGTTCCTAATAGAACACCGAAATCAAGCATCACTGGTTGCGGTCAGCGTGCGGGTGGGTGACAACTTTGATCAGCCAGAAAACGGACCGAGGGTGTGCAGTAACGGTCCTCGTTAAACTGTTCTACTATCGCGCAAGTCTTTCAGCTACCGAAGCGGGGAAGTCATCTTCTCTGCGGATGATGAAAATTGTAATGTCTTCGGATCATCCTCAGGGGTGTTTTTCGTAGACCGTCGCCAATAATTTATTGGGAAGCTCTAGCGCGGCGTAAACCAGCAATAACAGAAGTGAAAAAGTAAGTTTTGTTTTTAATTTTGTATAAATTGAACATACGTTTTATCTGACTATTAATATTAATATAGACATAATTGATAATGCTATTCAGCCTAAACTTAAGTTCTGTGACTAAGTTATCAATTTGATTTCATTTAAAAAGTCTAGTTTTTGTTTGTAGTTAATAACTAAAGATACAACTGAACTTTTCTGGATACTTTATTCAACGTTAATTTTAGTGACATGAATATAATAAACTCACACCTGTTGATGAAACTGACACTACAATGTCATTTCTTGGCGTTTTAACAAAGATTGAGTGGTTAATATGTCATATTTTGATGAACGAGGGTTTGCGAAGATATGAGCTAATAAAAGTTTTTTTTTTTCCTTCTTCTTATTCTTTTTTGTACGCTTCCAGAAACTGCTTGCTGTAGGACCGAGAAATTTTAATGCTATTCTTTAGAAAAACAAATGCATTATTTATTGTCTCAATAGTAAGTCCCCATACATAACATAAAATGGAGTTAGTATGTGAAAGGGAAGGTAACTTTGCGCCACATACATTTTCTTATAGTTATTCGTTACCAAGCAATAGTTAGTATAAGGACAACAGTTTAAGATTCTTTTGCCAATCTCAAGAACAGTATTTCTTTATAACCGTCATTGAACAGCGGACCCAATTTTGAGTTTACGACTATCATTGTTCAACTCCGTAACCTTGTAATTTTGAACCCAATCCAAAAGACAAGGGCACTCGTGGATCAAGTATTGAGAGAAAATAGCCCTCGTGGATGATTCTATGTTGGAACTAGCCCGCATCTGCCTGAGAGAAACGTGGAGAGGAAAGCCTCCCACGGTTAGCCTGACGGCAAGGGAACTCTATCCTACGATCCCTCTGCCACTAAAGATATTTTACGTCAGTACTGTGGTAGGTATGAGCCAGGTGCGGAATTCACATCAATCAGCCACCGCTAGGATTTGAACCCGGATTACCTCATTGGTAAGCAAGCGCTCTATTCCCTGAGACAGCACGGCTTCAAGAACAGTATTATATTAGGACATAATTGTCTTTTATTTCTGATTCACGGTTTTCTACAAAAATCGTCATTTAATTGCGTTTCATTCGCTATTGTTCACTTACCTTTTTCAAATCTATATTGACGGTATTATTTTCGTTAAAGAAAATTGTTATTTAGTTTCCCAATGTAATGAACGGATCTATGTTGACCCCATATTGGACATGGTCGCTCAGCTGGGGACGAGCTAAATTACATTTGAAACTCCATTTCAAAATAATAATTTGTTGTTCGAATTCTAATAGTTTGATTGGTATTGATTTTAATGGTTCATTATGAATAATAATAATATAATTAATAATAATATAATTATTCATAATTATAAAAATTAATTTAATACCTGAAATTTTTTTAAAAAATGCGTAAAGATAAAAATAAATTTTTAAAAATGAAGAATTTTGAGGAATGTAAAAAAAATACTTGTGTATATTCGATAATAAGGTTTGTTATATGCTGGTATAAAATTTTAGTCAATTTTTAGGTGATATATTTGGTTATCACTAGATCTCGTCAAGATGGTGACTCTGTGTCTAAAATCCTAATCATTTATCACTTAACACATTAAAAAAGAGACGTACTGATGAATTTTCAATATATTAAAAAACTCTACGTTGAAAATTAAAAGAAAATTAGGGTTAAAAATTATTATCACTTTTAGTTTTATTGTCACTAATTATGTTTCTTTTAATGGAAGCCTGATTTAACAGATTTTGTGCTCACATAATTTCAGTATTAAAATTTTTCTTAAGTTTATAAATTAACAATTTGTGAATTTAGTTTACTCAAGATTCACTGACAATATTTTAATATAGGTTGACAATAAACTTAAATAACTTATAACTTATTGCTTATATTATGTGATAACCTATTTATAACTGTGAGCAAATAATAAAATAACATTAAACAGCTTAATGTTTATAGGTTGATTTTTTACAATTCAATTCTTTACATTATAAAAGCAATCTAGTGACTCTCCTAGATCTTCTGTACGGTCCCAGGAAATAATTTTAAAAGTACTTTTCGAAGCAAAATTGTTTTTGTTTAATCAATTTTAATATTAATTCCATCTAATTTTACTAATTTTGAGCAACAATAAGAGTAAGATAAGAGAAAAGAAGCATTAAAATTTTAATTTTTTTTCATTTTTCTCTTTGAAAACTGCAACCGATGTTCTTAAACTATTTAATGATCTTGTTATTTTAGATCCAAAAATGGAAAAATTGTTCCCTTTATACCACAATTACTAACTCAAAAAGATAAAGGAATAATTCGAGTCAAATTCAATCTTCCCTTTGAAATAATTTTTCTGAACGGTTAATTTGTTAAGAGTAAACATCCATAAATAGGTTATTCATCAATTCACGTATTTATTTTCTCTAATTGAAATAATTGAATAGTTATTCATGACTCAAAACGTTTGTTTGTAGTAAGGGATGCGAAGTGAAGTGAAAATGAACTTCTGACAGGGGCACGTAGGGGGACCCTAAAAGGAATCCCCAATGGTGCTGCGTTGTTTCCGGAGGTAGGGTTCAATTTCCGCATACCGATAACAACCACAAAAGCTGTTGATTCCTCAGTTTCTGGAAATCACTTTCATTTATGCTGGTTAGGTCCTTTTCTACCAGCCGTATAAATTTTCCCTATTTGTTTTATTTCCGTAAGTGCAAATGCGATTCTATCATTCGTGAATAATAACATAGACGGTTTTATTATTTGTGATATGAAATAAACTAGAATGGATAAAATGGTTTATTGAGTTATTGGAATTTAAGTTTTCCATTTTATAATTTTTGAATTATATAGTGCCTAAAATTAAAAAAAAAAAAAATAGATTCTGAAAAGCATTTGACTTAAGGGTTGGATTTTTTCGTTCTAAGATGCAGTTCGAAGATTTTACTTAATATGATTTAATATAATACATGAAATTTTATTTAATAATTACATTGTAAAAAATTCCTGATCAAATTACGGTAAAAATCCAGTACCTTGGGTTTATCATTCGTGAAATTAATTTTACTTTAAAATCAATTTTCACGGTAAAATTTTATACCTTATATTTAACAGTAATAATTATTTAACTAAAATGATACGGTGATCTCAGCATAATATATTACTGTAATAATTACGGTATATCAGATTTTTGCTCCATGAAATTTTACGATAAAAAAGTACCGGCACTCTGGCTGTCAGAACATTTTACCGTAATTTGATTCTGAATTTTTTACAGTGTAGTAGAGACGTTATTTAAATTAAAAAATCAGACATAAAAACGTATTTTCTCTGAATTCACAGTATCGTGGTCTGGGTCCATTCAGTATATTTTATTTTTGAAGTGCCTTTTTTCCTACAATATATTTTCTTATAATTATTGTTTGTTAACCTCAAATATTCCGAAATATTTCATTACTTACGAGAACAAAGAAAGTGACATGAGAATTTATATCTTGCATATTGACCATGACTTGTTAAATTGATATTTTATTTCATTCGGGAGTTCACGGAAGTTTTGTTGCCTTCAGTTATCAAATAGTCTAAAGATGTTTAAAAACAAATAAGAAAATTGGAGTTACTGTGTTTACTTTCCTGAATTTAATAATAATAAAAATAAATTATAAGCAATAAAGTGCATAATTTTTTACATTAAATCAAACTGTGAGTTTTTCAAATGCGTAAATAAAAATCATTTTTGTAATACTTTGAATGTATTTTTTTTCGTTAGTTCTAATATATTACGTGTTATTTATGCAATTATTCGCTGCTTTAATCGCATTCTGTACAAATTAGCTTTAGTGTCTAGTTAATCGAATTACCGTAAAGAACCTGTTCTAGTGTTAAAAAATTTAATTTCAGTGATTTGTAATAATTTTTTACAACAGCAAGCATCTGCTTTACATGTATTTTCAGTTTATAGAAAATTTGCTACGTGACTGATATTCATTATTTTAAACTTTGATCTATTAGGACTCTCTTCATTCTAGCATAACGTATTTGTTCAATACATGTTGCAATATTTCATTTTAAAATTATTATGAGAATTTGCCAATGTATGTCTTGTACTTCAAACTTAACGTTAATAAGAATTATATTTTATTCTTAGTGATTTACTATATCTTAGTGATCATTTTAGTGCTTAACATTGTATTAAAACAATGAAAAGATCGTAACCGAACAACTTTTTAATCAAGTTTACTCAATGTATTACATTAGGCCAAATGTAAAACAAACTATCATTTATTTCTATTAATTTCACTAATAGTGTAGCTTTTACTTTGAATTCAACAAAGCGAAAAATACTTAGGTCATTAGGATTTTATCTCCTCTTAATAGATTGCTGGGGTAAAGCATTTTACCGTTAAGTAAATGAAACAATTGGCGTGTGAAAGTTTATTTAGAATAGAAAGGTTTCAAGATTAGCAATTAATTTTATGTGTAAAATATAGGCCATAAAAACTTGGCATCTGGAGAAGCTTTTAGTTACGAAATGTTTTCGGGAAAATAGTGCGTAAAAATGGATTAACTAGAATTGGGATAGTAGAAAGCACTATCAAAATAGTAGAATAATTCATAACTTTATCCTTTTAAAACTACAGTATAGCAACTACAGTTTCGATACTATCCTTTATGTAAATTAGCGTAGTGCTGATTCACAATTTTCAATTTGCTATTTATTGCTTAGTGTAAAATCACATACTTTCATTGACTGAATGTTTAATGCCTACTTTTATTGCATTTAAGGGTAATCCAAAATATATTACTCTTATTAAAGAAAGTGGTCTTATGTGGAGTTTAGATGTGTTTTTTTAGCATTTGTTTAAATAAGTTTTCATTGTCTTGTCACCATTTTAAGTGCATTCCAAAAAAAATTATCTGAAAATGACACTTGCGATAAAAATTGTAAAAAATTATTATTTTTATCTTTGTATTTTTGTTTTAATATTTATTCTTCACAAATAAATAAATAAATGCTACATACAATACACTGAATAACAATAAATTAAGTTTATGTATGAATATGAGCTGAAGGAGGGGTTAGAAAGCAGATCGAAATTAAAAATATTTAAGAATGTTAAGTTTTATGTCTTCCAAAAATATTAATAATTTCTCATTAAGTTCAACTTGCATTGAAACTGAGTTTTCTCATGAATAGGAACAATACTTTGTGCAGCTCAGATGTCTGTTTTATTAAATTCATAAAAAAATCTTGTTATCCTTTCTTTTCATGATTAGACGAATTAATTTGTTGCTGGATTTCCTTTTGTGAAATTTATTTGTCTTACTCTAAGAAGTTTTAATAATTTGAGATTAGGATTTCAGTTTTCCTAATTATAGCATCCACAAGCTTTATCCAAGTTTTAACCAGGATGTTGCGTAATAGTTATAGACCTTAATATAATATATATTTTGTCAAAGAAGAAGTCAAAAAGCGTGCTCATTAGGGTAGAAAATTTTGTACATTAGCGGCCATAAGTTAATATTCAAACGAGTGAAAACAAAAACGTTAATGAAATTTGACACTATAAATTAAGGTATGATTAAAAATACCAAAATACCATTGCGGTATAAAGCTTGAAGGCTCCTAATATTCACTTTTGGCCATAATACTTATGTAATCTTCTAGAAAGAGTTTATTGTATTTTAATCAACTAAAGGCTCTGAATGGTTCCTTGGTATAGTTCTAGTGTGACAGAAGTAACTAAGCAAAATCAAGAGCTCCAATTTTAATGTTTTAAAAGGTTTTTTTCTTTTGAAAAGTTTTAATGTTTTAAAATGAAAATTTGCTTTTAAAACTAAAACTTTTGAAACAATTTGTATGGAAAAAAGTTTCTATAGCATTCCAGTTGTTGATCACTTCGTATGGTTAGAATGAAAACTATGAGGAAAATTTATTATGTTAATGGGCTTAAAATAAATTACGTGTTAATAATTTTTGTTTCCTCTACGAAATTTTCCTCTGTTTTCATTTCATCTTTCTTTTTTAAATGAATGCTAACATTTCGTTCTATTGACTAGAAGTACCACGCTTGCATCCCTTTCCAAAAAAATTTAAATTTTAAACTTTATAAAACTGCTCTTTTTTCAAAAATTACACTAATAGATTTAACTACATGGCAAATAAAAGAATGAAGATTAATCGCATTTGAAATTTTTCTCTGTTTTTCAACTTCTTACAATTTTAGTTCACCCTAAATAAAAAATGTTTCTACTCTTTGCATGAGGTTAAAAAGAAGTTTGATAAAAAAGCAACTTGAATAGCGTATGTCGATCAGTCACTAGGAGAGTCAAGCAGATTCTTTCTACGATTCTCAACAAACGACAAGAATTGAAAATTAGGCTAGTCGTGAAGTTGATAGTCTTTACAGTTAAGTGAAGAAGGGGCTCTACAACTTTATTGTTTCCCCTCTGTAAAATCGAAACCGATCGATGCCGCCAATGATTCCCGACTAAGATAAAACACGGCCCGAAAGTAATTCAAAGTGATTCCTTTTTCTCCTTTACGCAGGGAAAAATATTGCTTGAGAGGGAAAATAACTCTCTGAAATAGCATAATGTACAGTAACACTTCTCTGTTCCGGAATAGAGTGTATAAAAACTGATCCGCATTATCTGATAGATGTTGTAACTTACTTTCTAAAGAATAAAATGTTTCCGGTAAACTTTATTTCTTCAATTTTATGTTTCGTAGAGGAAATTTCTAAAGATTCTGAAAAAAAGAATCTTGTTATTGTAAATATCTTTCTTCTGACATCAAATATTAAGTGTCGTTTCTCTGTGCCAAAGAAAATTGTGAACTATCAGGCCATACCAAAAAGAAGGATATTTTGTTCTTCTTTTTTCTTTTTAATCTTTTGAGACCAAAGTGTTTCAGGGAGTTCATAATAAAATCTCTGAAGTGTTTGGTTTCGAAACCAACTCGATATATTTTAAAAAATTATGAAGCAGAGGCGAAAAATATTTCTGGCCTTTATCATTTGAATTTTTTTAAAGGTTTTTTTAACATTAAAAGAAATAAGAATTGTGGTACATAAATAGCATAAGATAGCATAAGACAGAAGAATATCTTTTGAGTTCAAAGTGTTTCAGAGAGTTCTTAAAATTCTCTGATATTTGGTTTCGAAACCAACTCTTTATATTTTCAAAAACTATAAAGCAAAACAGAAAATTATATTTGACCCTAATCACTGTAATTTTGTTCAGGGTTTTTTAACATCAAAAGAAAGAAGAATAAAGGTTCATAAATAGTATAAGGCAGCATAAGATAGCAGAAGACAGAAGGATGTACTTTGGGACCAAAGTGTTTCAGTGAGTTCTTAGTGAAATCTCTGATATTTGGTTTGAAAACCAATTCGATATATTTTAAAAATTATGAGAAGCGAAAAGTATTTCTGGCCTTTATCATTTGAATTTTGTAGAAGGTTTTTTAACGTTAAAAGAAAGAAGAATTGTGGTACATAAATAGCATAAGATGGCATACGAAATAAATATATACTTAGAGACCAAAGTACTTCGGTGAGTTCTTAGTGAGATCTCTCATATTTGGTTTGGATACTAACTCGAAATATTTTCAAAAATTGTAAAGCAGAAGCAACAAATATTTCTCACCCCAATCATTAACTTAACCAGAAATTATTACCAAAGCGCTTCTTTAAAAATTATCTAGCTTTTTGGTGTTCCCATAGAGACAGATTAAATTTAAATAATTTCCCTTATACTGGTAGTTATGACCATATTATGGTAGATATCCCCATATTCTAGCAGTTAAGGCTATACTTTTAAGACACTTTCAAACACCTTTTAAGAAAACATATTTAAAAATATTCAAAATTAAAAAAATTATAAAATTGTTTTTTTTAAGCAATATTTAAATTATTCAAATTTGTTCATATTTTAAAATATCCATTATGTAGTTCTCTTTAGAAGCTTGAATTAACTAAATTTTATCTGTTGAAATCTTTGTTGATTCTAAGCTATCAAATTTTCTGTGCCATTAAACAATAGATTACAAATAAATTTTAAACAGATACAAAAGTTTCTTCATTCTTTAGAGCACCAATAAACTTTTCTAAACTGATGTTTTTGTTTAACCCGTTGTTAAATAAATAAAAGAGCTTTTATCCAAATGATTAACTATTTGTTTTTCTGTTCTGATCTGTAGCATTTCTCTCGTTAGAGTAAGTTTCTATTGAACTTTTTCCAAACTAGTAAAAAACAAATAGAGACCACTGCCCAAGGAGTTGTGGGCCCTTTTCTCCTCTTGGGATCTAAAAATCCCTTAGTGTAAGACAGTGTTTAGAGAGAGTAAAGAATCTGCTCACGTACTCGGGTGTAATAGCAAGAACTCGTGACTTCAGTCTAGCATCCAGAAGACACAATAAACACCTTTCGTTTTGTTTCAAAGCTTTATTTTTGTTAGTTGGACTCTCAGTCTAGAAGGTCATAGGGCCTCGAAAAACATAGGATCCATTTTATTTTTAAAAAAAATTAAAATCATTAAAATGCAATATAAATATATATATATATATATATATATATATATATATATATATATATATATATATATATATATATATATATATATATATATATATATATATGCTCCTGAATGCTAATCTTATAGGTTCAATGAGATTCAATTTACAATTCATTATGAAAAATGTACAAGTTTTTTAGTGTACTAACAACCGGTGCAATTTTGAATTATTTTTATTTTTTGTAAAATTTTGGTCAATAAATATAAAGAATCTTACTGATAGACTTTTTGGAGTAATATTATTATCATAAATGAGTGCTTTTAGTAAATGGGTGAAGAATTCATTTAATGCTGTTATGTACATACATGATTTAAAAATACTTCATAACTAAGTTGTCAGATTACAAAATCTGAAATTTAGCGTGGGTAATGGGATATAATTTTTTAGGCGCTTTCAAATTGATATCAAGAAACGCATCTGATTTTTATGTTACCTTGGACTGGATTCGCGCAAGATAATAATATATTATACTGGATAGTTCAAA